>PNRQ01000128.1:0-102370 GCA_003439915.1 Trichoderma atrobrunneum | reverse complement strand
CTAGCCTGGCCGAGGCGCTAGCGGTGCATCCAGCGCCTTGCACAAAAAACTTGTCCACTGGAGCAGCGAGGGCCAGCGCCAGCCAGCGCCTACAGTTGGCCCTCCAATGCACTGAGCACGAGAACAGCCAGCCAGAGCGGCGACACCGCGCCACAAGCCCACACTCGCCGGCAGCCGCGCTTCTTAGGCTGGGAGGTTATGTGCAGAGTTCCAAGTTGGCTTGCACTTGACCCGACCAGACCCTTTCAATCCAGGCACTCGGCGGTTAGCATCTGCAGTAGCAGCAAAGTAGGACTCACCCGGGCTGGTAGCTTGTTGCCACTCTGCGCAAAGTTTCAATCTTCAATCAACTGCAGTGCTCATCAACATCAACGGGGCGGCGAGACTTCGGGGAAAGGGTGGAAAGATTGGATGAAAGAGTGAAGAATGATGCTCAGACCCAAAAGGTACACGGAGGAAAGGAGTTGAGCAGGAAAGAGGAAGGAAAGGGAGAATCCATCCATGGGAAATGGGACGCTGCAAGGTTCGCCAGTGCATCCTCACCCAGGGTCGCGCGATTTCCTGTACCTGGGACCGCCAGGGTACTCGCGCCCCAAGTATCTGCCAGCCTCTCGCGCCGCGCAAAGATACATCCCTTGGTGTTTTGACGCGTACCGGGGACGCGAGCTAGGCGATGGGTTGGAAGCGCAGGGCTCTCTGCAGTAAAAGTGTACCTGTGCTCGTACATGTAGGTACGGATTCGGCCGCGCAGAAGTTCTACCACAATGCAAACGAAGCTATGGAGCAAGCTATAACCTTGGCTCCCACGCGACTCAGTGCCTGGCTTCAGACGAACAGGCCCAAGTGCTGTGCTACGAGTAATTTTGTATCGTAAAAAGCAGCATGAGCGGCTTTTCTCAGATCCAAGAGCAATCTGGACTGGCCTGGCCTGGGTTGAAACCTAATGCTACCTAGCACGGAGAGCTAATAGAACCTACGGTCGGGTAATACTGTGCTAGGTGGTGTCGTACCTTGGAGTAGTGCTCGCCCCATTGAACCTGGAGAACCTTACGGGAGCTCGTGCTTGTGCTTGGGCATGAACATGGACGGAATGAAGAGCGAATCCGTCAATGCGACCGTTGCGGACACAGGACACGTGCAGCCGGTTTGTTTTCTTGCGCCGCTGGAAACCGACTTGATGGGAGCAGCAAGATGGATGGAAACCATCAATCTCTAAATCACCAGCATCAAATGCGGTAAGCCCTACGCCAGCAGGTACTCGTACAACAGAATCGGCATCGTCATCCACTGAGCCCATTTCGCTTCCGAAGAGCTCAATGCGCGTCAAAGTCAATATTACCACTAGCAGTAATAAGAAACACCAGCCAGCCCGGCCCTCCACGGGCACCGCCGATGGTGTTCCGAGTCGTTGCGCTTGGCATCGACCAGCCGAGTGCAGCCTGGCGTGTTGGCATGGGCGGATCGAAGAGGGCTGTCGCTTGGCCCTCGCATTCCCGCAAGCTCCAATCATTGCCTGCTACGTGCTTCCAGCATCAGCATCCAGAGCGTGGATTTCCGATGTCGTCCATCCACGTCCACGACGGCCTCAGATGCAAAGAGCCGACCTTGGACGCCGGTGACATGCCGCGATAGCTGCTTCTACGAGTACGGGCAATGTACCTACCGCGCCGTCGTGTGGATCGCCTCGTACCAAGTCCACGCTTGTACCTTGGGATTACTGCTCCGTACTACGCTCAAAGACGGCCAAGCTCGAGCACAATCGTCTCCGATCCCAGAAACAGCGTCCCAGTTCCGTTAGCCGCGCTGGGGAGCGAGCAGACGAGCGCCCCATCGTGTCTCCACGGCAATGATAGCAATGCGTTTCGCTATACGGAGCTCTTTCATAACGAACCCCTGGTGAACTCATGGTACCGTGGCCGTTGCCCGAGTTTCCTCATCGCTAACGACGGTCCCTTTGCTCTGCGAGCCCCCCCTTACCAGCAAATTTATTTGCTAATTACTATCCTCACCTTGGATCCCCGGCCAGGAAAATGTTTGGGGAGGCCAGTACGGATACGGAATGCTGCCACCTGAAAAATGCCGTGGTAAAGCGGGAATGGCGACAGCAGGTACTCCAGCTCCAGCTACCTTACTAGCACCAGCATAGGTACCGTCTTCCAGATAATATTACAGATCCATTCTGCGTTATTAACTGGCGGTACTGGCATCTGGGAAGAGGCATCGCCGGTTTCGTCTGTGTTCGATGTTGGGTCGAGTCGAGCACGGAGTAAAAAGCAATTACAGCTGCTCCATCGTCAATCAATCAATCGTTTGCGTCTCTACTATTGTCGCAAGATGGGCTGCTACTCTATTGCCCCTTTGCTAGTGTACGAGGACGGATATCCACGCCAGAAGTTGAGCCAATGCACGTACTTGTACTGACTGATATACTCCGTACTTGTGCAGCTTGCCGTTGCATTGATCGAATCCTCCATCCCCGCCGTCAGCTACGAGGCACTCAATGAGTGGCTGCCGTAGCAAATAGTGCGCTGCATCTACTTTCTCCTCTGCACCGCTAGCCTCGTCACACGCAGCGGCACATGTGAGTGACGCTCAGGTGCTTGCTGCCCTTGCAGGACAAGTTGAGGACATCTGCTGGGTCGGTCGCACCGTCGTGGGGCTCGAATGCATGCGTCTGCCAAACACGGCTGACAACACCGTATTACAGCTCGTACATGTCTCTAGCCGACGAACAATGGGATCCATTGACGGCTTATTCTCTCCCTTCTCTCCCTTTATCGCCTTTATGGCAAGGTCTCAGTTGCGGAAGCGTACCTAGGTGCCGGTAAGTACCTTAGTAGACACATAGCTGCGGAGAGGAGGTAGAGTTGGAAGCTCGAAAAATGCGGCACCTCATTGCCGGGCAACGCGCGGGTCCCCTCGAATTCCTCTCAATATCAGCTTCCTACTTGGCACGAAATGTTTGTAGTTGATTCGTGTCGAGTGTAAGGAGTTATGAGCCGGTCCGATAGTTTCCAGTATGCTGCAAAGGTAGGCGTCGATTCATCATTTCACAAGAGGCTTTGCCGGGTAGCCGTGGCATTGAAGACATAACACGACACGGCAACGGGCCATTGAAGTCTGATCCAACAAGCTGCGGGAATGAATGCAGTATATATTGCTACTCCATACCACATACACGGAACCGGGAACCGAATTAGCAGCGTCTTTTTTTTTCGGGGAAATCCTGGGGGCTAGCTCTCCGTTCAAAATGGGGGGCTTCGGGGCACAGCGCCTTTTGCTATCTCATCTCTTGCGCGATAGATCGGCCTTGATTCCCCGAAGCTTCAAGGTCTACCCAGCTTACTTCGTACGGGCTATTGAATTCGTCGGCGTGTGAGTCAAACGGCCTATCGGTAGAATGAACTGCCGCGATACGGTCGATCAGGACTTTGAGATTTAACCAAGCCCGAAAAATCACCGGCGCTTTCGTTCAAGATGGCCTATTGGCGATGGGGAGACGGCGACGTGGCTTTCGTGGAGTTGCTAGTTACCTACCCTGCAACTAGGCGATGAGATCTATATTTGCACGCAATAGTTGCTGAATTACGCAATTGGGGAGTAATAATCTGGGCGTCACTGTAACGAAATCTAGCATTTGCACCAAGCCAGGCTCTCTACTATTGAAGCCACTTACCCTGAGACTTTCATTTTCCTCTCCTATGTTATCAAGGTGTTTGCGCCGCATGCTGTATTGATACCATCCATTACGCTCAATGCTCAATGACGATATGCCTAGTGCCGATATCTGCTTCAGCCCCTCGCCATTTAGCCCAGCTAGCTTGATCCACAACCTTCAAAATAAACGTTGCAACTCTCCCCGTCCTCGTGCTTAGAAATCCGGATATATCGTTGTTATTGGACAGCCGCCAGACGCAAACACTTGTCGTGCTAACGGCCGCGGCTATTTCCATTCAGGTTTCCACTTTAGCAAGGGCCCCAAAATTCACCAGACCTCTTGGTACGGAGTATTGCAACGGCTTCTCCCCGTCACTCGGTGGGGGCGTTACGTCTTTGCTAGCTTGAGGTTGATGGCCATGGACAAAAGTTGCCCCGCCTGTTTGAGAGGGAGCTGTACGTTTGTAGATGGGAATCGAAATTACCCCTCCGAGAGGAGGGGACAGAGGAGCTGTGGTGGGTTGAGGTACTTATAAAAGGACAGCTGCTCCGAGTTGCCTATCGATCCTCTTGGACTGTTTTGTGAAGCAAACATCTCCAGATTCTCACCCGATTCAGACACAATGGTTGCCACAGCTAAGCCAGAGGGGCTTCCCCCCATGACATACCGATTCCTGGGACGCTCAGGTCTGCAGGTCTCGTCTATTTCTCTGGGTGGATGGCTCACATACGGTGGCCACGTCGACCGAGGTGCGTAAGAGCATTGACAACCTGTAACTCCAAGAAACCGAGGCGGGGACGAGGAGGGACAAGGACAAGAGGAAAAAGAAGGGCGAAAAGACTTATACTGACTGATGGTTATCAGAGGGCACCTATGCCTGCATGAAGGCTGCCTACGACTGCGGCGTCAACTTCTTTGACTGCGCCGAGGCCTATGCTGGCGGCGAGTCTGAGAAGGTCATGGGAGAGGCCATCAAGAAGTACGGCTGGAACCGTAACGACTTGGTCATCTCCACCAAGGTACTGCGCAACCCCTCCGCAATAGCAATCCGCATCTGCTGTCACGAATCTGAGTTTCGCTAACGTTGGTCTTTTTCGTCTTCCTGTAGATTTACTGGGGTCAAGCCTATGGCAACAACCCCGCCAACAACCTGGGTCTCTCTCGAAAGCACATCGTCGAGGGTGTCAATGCTGCCCTGAAGCGTCTCGATCTCGAGTACGTCGACCTGATCTACGCCCACCGTGCCGACCGCAAGACCCCCATGGAGGAGGTTGTCCGTGCCTTCAACCACATCATCGACTCCGGCAAGGCCTTTTACTGGGGCACATCGGAGTGGACCGCGGTCGAGATCGCAGAGGCATGGCGGGTGGCCGACAGGCTGGGACTCATCGGCCCCCTGATGGAGCAGCCTGCGTACCACATGCTCAACCGACAAAAGGTCGAGGGCGATTACGAGCTCCTGTACCGCGAGCACGGCCTTGGTCTCACCATCTTCTCCCCCTTGTACCAGGGCATCTTGTCCGGCAAGTACAAGAACGGCATTCCCGACGACTCTCGTTTTGCTCAGACTCAGGTTGCCTTCATCGCTGGTTACTGGAAGAGGACCGGAAAGGAGGTCTGGGAGGGATACATCGAGAAGGTCAACAAGCTGGAGCCCATTGCCGACAGGTTGGGTGTCAAGCAGGCCGCTCTGGCCCTGGCCTGGGTGCTCAAGAACGACAGAGTCAGCTCTGCCATCACAGGTGCCAGCAGCCCTGCGCAGGTGTACGAGAACATCAAGGCCTTGGCCGTCGTGGACCAGTTGACACCGGAGATTTTGAAGGAGATTGATGAGATTCTGAACAACAAGCCTCCTTCATTGGTGGAGAGGGAGTAAAGGGCATGATTAGAAAAGAGAAGAGAACAAAAAGTAATGATAAAGGGCTATGGCTCAGACAATATAAATGACTCGGCGGCTTGCTGACATCTTACCTTCTATTGTTTTAGTAATCTTCTGTGACGTATCGTGTATAAGCTATCAAGATCCCCAAGCCATCGACTAATATACTAGTGATTGAATAGGACTTCGTTGCTTTTAGTACCTATGGAGTTGAATCCACCAGCATCCCAATGTAGGACTGCCAGCTCATACACAATCCAAACGTTGCCATGGTACTAAGCCCTAGGAAGATGACACGAAGTTTAAAGCAGCCACTAGCTATTATCAATCAGCAAAAACAGCATCTCCGGACAGCGCTTACCCCTCCTCATCCACCTTATACTTAAGCTTGTGTTATCATCCTCGAATATGTTTATGAACTACATGTCGTTTTACCAGTAACTGAACTCGTTGTATCTTACACTTGAGCCTCAGTATCTTCCCTGTTCCTTGCATATTGCCACCATGGCGACTTCAAAGATTCAGCAGTGGTTTCCATGGGTGGAATCCCCGGTGATAGCTAATGCGCCCATGGCTGGCGTCGTCAGCGCGGAGCTTGCCGCTCAAGTTGCCAAAGCGGGCGGACTCGGTATGTGACTACCTATGTGACGGCTTCATTTTACGCGTAACCATGACCCCAAGGAAGACATGCAGGATATATACGGAGAATTATTAGGATTAAGAAAATAATAAGAATCCATTAAAGGAATCCATTAAAAGAATCCATCAATCACTAACATCTCGACCATAAAAAAAGGCTTCCTGGGCTGCATTGCCGACGTCAGCGATAATTCGCCCCAAGTCACCAAACTAGACGCCGACCTCACCAAGATCCGCCAACTCCTAGGAGACGCCGCAACCACGCCCTCGGGTCACCTCGGCATAGGCTGCGGCTTCCTCTCATGCCACAACTCCATCGGCAACTTCGCCGCGACGGCGCTGCCCGTGATCCAGAAGCACAAGCCCGCGGCGGTGTGGCTGTTTGCGCCGCACGAGAGCATCCGGCCGCAGAAGGAGATTGTGCGGCTGCTCAAGGGGCTGGAGACGCCGCCGAGGGTGTTTATTCAAGTGGGCAACGTGACGGCGGCGGAGGAGGCGATCAAGGATGGGGCGGACGTGATTGTTTGTCAGGGGACCGATGCTGGAGGGCATCAGTTTATAAGGGGGATGGGGGTGGTGCCGTTGCTGGCTGAGACGAGGAAGTTGGTTGATGATAAGGGGTATAGTGAAGTTGCTCTGTTTGCGGCGGGAGGTATTTCGGATGGCAAGGGCGTGGCGGCGATGTTGACACTTGGTAAGTTGGGTATCCGCGTAAAGATGAAGCTATACTTTGTGGTGAAGATGCTAACAAGTGATGTAGAAGCTGATGGTGTCGTCTTGGGCACAAGAGTTCGTATTCCCCAATTACAGCCCATATCGAGGATGCTTGCTTCTTCTCAACACAGAAACATGGAAAATCCAAGAGAAACCATTCTAACCGTGCATACAGTTCACCGTTGCCGAAGAGAGTCTCGTACCCGAGTTCCGCAAGAAGATCATCCTCGACACGACTGACGGCGCCCTTTCCACTCTCAAGTCCCCATTCAACGACCAGATTGCAAACTCGGGCCTCTGGGGATCCCTCTATGACGGCAGAGCAGTTGTTGGACCCATTCACGAAAAGTTCCTTGCTGGGGCGTCGTTTTACGATTGCTGGAGGAGCTTGCATGATGATCACCCACCCGAGGAGAGTGAGAGGTTGATCAACACCTGGGCGTGAGTCTCTCCCCTTTTCCTTACCCCTTGGGTTATTGGATCTTGATTTGATATATGCTGTAATTCGGGAGGCATTGTTACTGATGAGCTTGACAATATATAGAGGCGCGGGCATTGGATTGGTGACAAAGGCACAACCTGCAGGTGAGATTGTGCGTGAAGTTCGTGACGGAGCCAAACAGGCTATTCGAAGGGTTGCAGGTCTTGTATAAGTAGTGAGAGCAGGCACAGATGATCACATCTTGCATCCAATGTACACTTAATACTCGTAAAAAAAGGACTCCGGGCTGGAAAACATGTCCAGTCGGAATATGGTATTCTCGTCTATGCCAGTATTCATAAGGCACTATAACCAACCGTCCCTAGCCGAACTCTTTTGCGGCCGGGGAACAAAGAAAAAACAGTTAACATCAGTGGTAGTAAACAGCGATGGTATGATACATATAAAAAACAAAAAATGCCGTTTAATGGTTTGTTTCCACCTGTTTTCCCATATTCAACAACCCAACTTGCCAAATGCGCGTGTAGCCTCGGCTCTTTACAGCTTGGCCTTGGTCTGGGCCTTCTTCAGGATGGGCTCCATCTTGGTAGCCTTCATGACGTCGCCCTTGACCTTGAGCTTGCCGGACATGAAGAGACGCTGGGCCTGGGCCTTGCCGGTGACGAGCTTGCCAAAGTCCTCGTCGGAGAGAGACAGGGTGACTGGAGATTTTAAACAGAGTCAGTCAGCTAAACGGGGGAAAGCTCTCTCTCAAAAAAAAAAGAAGGGGAAGAAAGAAGCCCATACCGGTGGGGTTCTCGCCGACGCCAGTGCCGACTGTGCCCTTCTCCTTGAGGTCAATGTGCCAGCTGGCCGTCTCGCCGGCCTTGTTCTTGAGGGTGAAGGCGAAGACGGCCTTGCCGTTCTTGATGGCGTCCTTGCGGTCAGCTTCGCTGCTGCTGAGAGCGGCGTTGATGGCCTCGAAGGCCTCGGAGGAAGGGAATGCGTCTACGCGCGCGTGCGTTAGCTTTCCGTTCTTTTATTTTGTCCTGCTTCCCTGGCGGGCCACGTTTGTTTGCTTGCTTACCGTTCTTGAGAGACATTGTGGGAGAGAGTTGTAGCTGCGAGTGAACAACAAAGAGAACAAAAGCAAGAAGGGCGGTTTAAATGCGACAGTTTTAAATGGATTGGAGAGAGTAGAGTAAAAGAGAGAGGGCGGATGTTTAATACTGACGATTATAGCCGGAATGGATGGAGATGGCTCAATGGAGGGATCGGGCATGTGATGCGAGCCTCGGCCAAACTTCAGACTCTTGCTGACATCATCCGTCCTGACCACCGAAACAGCCGCTAGAGCTTCAGCGTCTCCATTGCGCTTTCGCCTTTTAGCTTTGCTTTCCCCCAATACCCCAATACATGCTGCTGGGGCTAGGCTGAATCGAGCAGGCCAACGAAGAGATGCAGCTGTTGGCTCTTATTCAGTGCTTTGGACAGCATTTTGTTGAGAGATGCGCATTATGACATATGGCGTTCTATGTGACGCGAACGGACAGCATGGTTGATGCGCTTCTCCGGTTATTCTTACGCGTGGGGCTACCCCGGATCTTGCACGTGGTGGTCCAAAGTCCGAGAAAAGGATTCATCAAGGTTTGATTTCGGCTATGTTTTTGAGCTAGGATGTTGATCAATGTGATGAGAATTGGAGTTGAGAATATCATTAATGCCTGACTGAGGTACATAGAATGAGGAGAAAAATCATGCATTCAACGCCCATACTCTATACACAATGCTGATACTCCAATGACAAGTCTCTGGCTTCGATATCCCGTTTATCCTGTGACCCGATTCGTATTACCTTGTAATAAACATTTATTAAGCCTTTTCCGTGATTACCGATCTAAGCATTCTCAATGTAAATCATCTCGGCATAGAGTTAGTTTACAGCTCCCACTCAGGTACCGCAAAGTTGCGCTGCTGCGGCCAGTTCTCGGGTCTGCATACATCACATGTCACATGTCAGTTGGATGTTTCCCGAGATCAACTTAAGGAGGGAAAAAAAGGCACATACCTTGTCAGCAGAAGCGTTGCCATCCGTCGACTTCGCTCTCCTAGCTCTTCGGCCGCGGTCAATCGCAGCCAGTCCCCAAGCCGGGTCCTCAGCTCCGCCTCACTCTTGCCCAGAATATTGAGGCCGCGATCAGAACAGGCGATGCGCAACTCTTCCACTTCGAGACCCGATGGACCACCGCCGTCGATCAGTCGTTTGTCGTCGACTTCCAGGAACGACAAGCGCAGTCTGCCCTTGATATTCCACATTCCCGGAGGAGTAAATCCTAGCCGATCCCACATTGCACCTGGGAGATCCAAAGCCTTGAGAATGTGGTGGTGTGCCACGCCCTTCGTGACTCCGGGGCTGAGCACGCCTTGAGGGTGCTTGCTCTCCAGCTCGTCGAAAGCAATTACGCGCCGCCTCTCGGCTTTCTCAATGGCTTCGTTCAGTGCCTTTGGGAATCGGCATGTGTACGGTAGTAGGCCGGGCACAAAGATGACTAAAATGGGCGTGAATTCGCCGCAGATTAAGAAGAACAAGGCAAAAGCGGGCAGCCGCAAAAGGTCATGTCTGGTTCGCCATAGCAGTACCCAGTCTGCGCGAGAGAATGAGCTGGGAATGTAGTGCGGCCTGAACCATGACGGTCGCTCTCCGCGCGGCAAGCTCTTGACCTTGGCATTGAGCAGCCTGGCATTTGCGACAACGGCCTTGACGCCTTGAGCGAAGAATTTGGCATAAGATTTGCCCAGCTGAAAGTAATACTTGATAGTAGACTCCTTGGCAAGCTGGGGGTCAACGGGTAGTAGCGGTGGTGGCCGAGTTGAAGCTGGAGGATTGAGGGCTGCGTTTACGGATGCCGGCCGTTTGGTGGCGAGTCTGGTGCTCTTTTCATTGTGAAGAGCTCTTGACTGATGCACAGCTCGGCTGGTGCGCAGGATTTGCGACTGCGCGACGAGAAGCTGAGGGCTGAGAAGCCTCCTGTGGGCTGTGAAGCCATATCGCTGCGTGATGTGATAACTCATTGGTGCAACTGCCTCTTGCCGATATCGTTAGACTGAAGAGGTTAAGAAAAGAGGACTAGATGGGTTTTTAGCATCATGACCGGCCGAAACTGGACCTAATTGCGTGGAGCAGACAGCGTGGAAGCTTTCCGTACCTTAAACCAGGTTTTGGACTGGAGGCGTCCAAGTAGTCTATGTGTCGTCTATTTAATGTTCCATGATGTCAGTGCTCATCAACTGCTAAAGCATTAGTCGTGTAGATCCGATTGAAGCTGGCCAAACAGTTGGGAGGCCGAGTTGTTACTAACATTCACAACATTGAAGTCATTGAGGGCATTGTGAATCTTGTTTGGAGAGCAAATTGGTATTGTTAAAGTAAAGACGGGAGAGAAAAAAAGCTTTGCTGCATCTTACCAACCTAGGAAATTCGCACTCCGCGGGCACTTTCTCTCCGGAATCCATTTGGAGTCCGTGCGGAGACGAAGTGCTGTATCAACCGCCCAATGCTTTCCATGCCTCGGTGATGGACTAAGATGCCCTGATGATTTGAGAGAAGCGTGATAGAATTACTTGCTTTTTTTTATAAAAAAATTAAAGAAGAAAGAAAATAACTTCTAGGTTGTTTATGAGGTGGACCGTAGCTCTGGCTCTTCTTTCATGTCCTGCTCACGCTTGTTATGGATTTACCCTGCAGCCTTGGTATTGATTGATCTTGGACTTTTTCCGGCTTGCTTATCCTCTACACTTATGAAAGCCAATCTTGAATTACATCTAGATGCGCTCGGATGTTGCGATGGTGTGTGTGCCTGGTCGGATCTACGAAATACTACCTACTAGATAGTGCTAGATACCAAATGCTTTAATACCACAAATATCCGTTATACCTCTTCTTCCAACATCTACTTTAGCCGCGTAAAGACAAAAAGCCCATGTCATATTTGAGAATTCCTCAGCGAAAACATCTTCAGCGGGAACGAGAGAAGAGTAGTCCCCACCTAGCCCCGATGGCGTCAATATCCGGGTCTTGCTGAGTGGGTTCCATCTCGAGTTTTCGGTGACTAATCACCCGGCTCAAGCTCTCCCACATCCTTCGAGAAAAGCATTCATGTTCTGAATCGCGAAACAAGCCTCGCCGTTGCCGATCTGTGAGATTAAAAGGAGATTGATTGACGCCAAGAGAAAAAGAAGGTTCTTATCTGCCGCCAGGGGTACCGAGTAAAGGAGAACAAAATCCAAGAAAAAGGAGCCATGGTTCGTTCAGGGTCCCGGTGCTAGCCAGAAGAATGGAGAAAGGGAGGCTGGTTATGCTCACCTGAAAGCTGCAGGTCCACGCCGATGCGTCCAACTTTGCCGAGGGCATCACCAAGGATGATGCCTATGAGCAAGTGCTGCTCCAAGCCGAAGGGCTCTTTTACGGTCAGCGAAACTGGGTTCGTCAATCTCCTTTCCTCACCGTCTTATGTGCATGCTCCAAGGCTAACATGCGGCTCCTCCGGTGGTGACAGGTTTGGTAAGTGATCTGAGCATCTCACATATGACATGACTTTGTATTGACATGAGGCGGCCAGCAACCTCTCCAACGCGGCTTCACTGCTCTGGCACGCTTACAAGTCCCTTTCTGCTCCGAGCAACGAAGTAAACTGGGCAGGTAAATGACAACCCAATCCTTCAACTCCAGTCATGGTGCTTGGAAGATGAACATGGATGGAGAGACGTACGAAGGATCTATGCTTATTACTTCACTTAGGATTCTATGTGCTGGATCCCACAGCCAGCGAGCAGCTCATCTTGGGTCCGTTCCAGGGCAAAGTTGCCTGCCAAACGATCAAGTTCGGAAAGGGTGTCTGCGGCACTGCTGCGGCCACCAAGACTACGCAACTAGTCGAGGACGTGGAGAAGTTTCCCGGCCACATTGCGTGTGATAGCGAGAGCCAGAGCGAGATTGTGGTGCCCATTGTGGTGGGGGATAAGGTCGTTGCCATCATTGACGTTGACTGCGCCGTCCTGAACGGATTCGATGAGACGGACAAGAAGAACCTTGAACAACTTGCCGACCTTTTGTCAAAGAGCTGTGACTGGTAGACAAAATTAATGAAGAGAATAAATTTAGACATGTTTCTGTTACGTCCACACGCATTCTTGGCTTCTTGGCTTCTTGATTGGCGCTTCCAAACATGTAACATGACGTTGTAGTCGGAATTGAGCCTCAATGGATGGACAGATTCAACGTCGTATCGCTTTAGCTGTCGTATCGGCCGCGCGGTCGATGTACAACTTGCGTAACTCGGTAGTGGACGGGAGTACTGATCTATACGAGGAGAGTTGACAATCTTGACCTACCCTCCTTACTGTTCATCCCACCGATATTTCATTGAGAAATGCGTCTTCCACTTGGAGAGCAAAACTGTAAACAGTAGAGATCCGTCACTTTGCCTGCCAAATGTAAATGACACAGTGACCGCCAGTTCCGCATCCGCACTCTGATCATATATGATACGGAGCACACCGTATATTATGCGTTGCGCGGGGAGGCTCCGTTTAGGTAACGAAAAATATATCCAGATCCGCAATCCAGGAAAGCAAATATCGGGCACGAACACAGATGGCAGGGATGTGGGGTTGAAAAATCAAGCTGAGCTCCAAAGAGGCTGCCGGTACCCGCTGCTGACGCCTCCTGAGATGCGCAGCTAGGAGAAAAATGCTGCACCAATTCCACATGTCGCGGGCGCTGAGATTTCTGATTCGATGGCATCATCTGCGGGACGGGATATTTGACGACGATGATGGATGGCAGGGCGACGTCAGCTGCTGGGCTGGGCTTTGGAGGAACAAGGATCAATCATGTATTATGGATGGATGGAGTAGGTAGGAAGGTAAGTAAGGTTGGAGGTTAGACGGAGAGAGAGAAAGCGGGCGAGACACAGAAGAGAGGGGATCCATGGCATTAACACCAGACTCAATGTACATGTATCCTGCCCACGGAGATTAATTAACAGCTGAAGAAATCGCTGCAGAAACGCGCGTGGGCAGTGGTGAGACGTCCAATCCAAATGCCATGTGCATTCCGCTCCAGCAATGCAGGGAGCCCGAACTGCGTGTGCCGATCGATCGTCATTTGATTTGATTGATGCACAACTGACTTTGATTCTTGTTCCAGCTCTCCATGGTTGCTGAGCACACGGGCTCCGTTGACAGGGCACCGCCCCTGCTAAATGAGACGCCGGGCGGGGCGGAGGCACAGCTCTCGGGCCACTAGACCGCTGGAAGCAGCCAGTTGAAGCAGCGAGGCCCTTGCAGTAGCCCTCTCCAGCCACCTCGATTTTTGGAAACCAGCCACCCAAAGGGCATCATCAAAGGGATCAATGATCGTGGGTTTGATCCTTAGCCCAAAGGGCGGGCGGCTTGCTGCAGTCGCTTCGACGCCACGGCCGTATCAAGCAAGACGTGCAGCATCTGCTGGACCAGCCCTGAAACATGGACGCAGCCGTGGCTGTAGATGTCCGGGGGGCTGCCCTGTAAGTTGTAGGTGTAGGTGGTGCAGAGCAGATTGATGAGGTGCACCGCTGCAGCCTCAACCAGGACTCAACTGCAGCACTCGCAACAGCGCTGTAGCCGCTGAAACAGCCCGCTGGAAAAGCCGTCGCTGCTGCTCCCTGGAAGGGCGGGTGCATTTTGCATTGAGTTGGCGCTCCGGCCAAAGCGGTGCTGTCGCAGCATCCGTGCTCCCTTTGCTGCGGGACGCCAAAAAACAACCTGAGCCTGTATCCATCCATATCTCTCCGGCTACGGCACACACCCTCTTTTCTCTTCTCTTTTTAACCTCTGCATTGCCTTGAGCATGCTGAGCAACCACCTCGGCCAAACCTTTTTTTTATTTCCCTCATCCTGCTCTTATACTTATTGTTAGGTTTTGATCCGTCGTCATCACGGCCCTTATCTGGCACTGCCTTCTGAAAGCTTAATGGTGGCGCCCAATTACGTGGGCCGCTGATCGCCATACCGCTAACATACCTCGAGTGCCGCCGATGTAAACAAATAACATTGATTTAGAATTTGAATCATGGAAGCCTCCAACTTCTTGCCTTCCAAAAACACTCGGGGCAGCGCTCTTGCGAGCCTCTTCCAACCTACCATGGCCATGTCCACCGCATCCAAGTCCTTTGCTATCAACGGCCCGCACACGGCAGGCCTCTTTGCAGACATGAGCGTTGACGGTCCCATCATCGGCACTCTCGTTGCGATTGTCGATCGCGCGAAGAACTTGCCCAACCGCAAGACCATTGGCAAGCAGGATCCTTATTGCGCTGCGAGACTGGGAAAAGAAGCCAAGAAGACGGCGACAGATGTCAGAGGCGGCCAGACGCCCAAGTGGTAAGTTGTTCCACTTTCCATCCTATCCCGTCTTGCATCTTGGTGGTGAGACAGTTTGGGAGCCGCGACTGACCTGAGCCGTCCGTGTTTCTGCAGGGACCAAGAGCTCCGGTTTACGGTGCACGACTCGGCCGACTACTATCAGCTCAAAGTCTCCGTCTTCACCGACGATAAGAAGACAGACCTCATCGGAGAGTCGTGGATCGACCTCAAGGGCATCATTATTCCTGGAGGCGGCCAGAACGATGTGTGGCAGACCCTGACCTGTCGCGGCAAGTATGCGGGGGAAATCCGACTCGAAATCACCTTCTATGACAGCCGACCCAAGCCCGACAAGCCTGCCGCCAGACCGAGACAGTCCATGGGCGGCGAGCTGGAGAACACTTCGCCTAAGCGCAAGGAAATGGTCAAGAGGCGTCCCCTACCCACCGATCCCGTCACCGGCGAGGTCACTGCGACCCCCTCAGACTATCACCAATCGCCCTCTCGGCCTCAGGGCAAGCCCATCTCGCACTCACCATATGGCTCTACCAATTCTCTCGGCGAAACTGCCGAGTATGGCACTCCACCGCAGGGAAGCACTCGATCCCGCCATGCAGACTACTTTTCTTCACACTCACCTAGCGCCCAAGGCCATGGCTCCGGCCGTGTTGAGGGGCCTCGCCAGCCACGTCCAACACGACAGGACTCGTACGAGAGAGAGCGAGGCTATAGCCAAAAGATACCCGTGACGTCCTCCTATGAGCAGCAGGACCCTCGAGGTAGCAGCTACTCGCTCGCAGGAGAAACATATGACATGAATCTTACAGATGATGCTGCGCAGTATTCTCCTCACGGCGGCCCCCGACAGGCGGCTCCTCCTCCACCCGCCCACCGATCACGGCATAGCACTAGCCAGGAGGGTCTGCAACGGAGAAATGAATCGCCTCAGAGGGCTGTTCCGCCTGCGTCCATGAGATCTGATGTTTTGAAGAATGAGGCTCATAGAAACACCACGCCAACCTACCCTGGCCGCCCACAGTTCCGGCCCTATGACCCGAGCCTAACAGCTCAACCCCCCATTCAGAAAGCCATTGCATATGAGCCGCACAACTCTTACGATGCCTATGATGCCCAATATCGTTCCATGCAACCCACCGTAGAGGATGTCCCGGAATCCCCCCCAGGCTCCATGCGGAACAGACCTCGCCGAAGTATCCCTGGGCTGGATGAGATTGTGTATGACGCTGGCCAGATGCCCATGTCAACTGGCCTCAGTCGTTCCCCAGGAGCGTCTGCTGGTTTTCTAAGCCAATCCCCGGGAGGATATCCGACATATCAGGAGCAGCCCAGGAATCAAAATTCTGTCTCCCCTCTGTCGGCGAGAGATTACACTGAAAGTCCCGGACAGATGACGCAGTATTCTTACAGCAGCCAAAGCCAGCGCCCTAATCAACAGCGCGAGCACGAGACCACCTACATCCAGAGCTCTCCGAGCTACGGACTCCCTGCGTTGCCGCCGTCTCTGGCTCCTGGAGTAGACCCTAACATGGTTCAAGAGATATCCGACAGGGCATACGAAGAAAGGCATTATGATCGATACAATAACCACAATAATCAAATTGTAAGCACATCTCTTCGAGACCGCCATAGGAGCGAGCCGCCGCCACCTTCGCATGAGCCAGCCTTTGGCACCTCGCCGCAGGCCTACGAATCATACGACAGACCAAGATCAGGTACCTATGGCGGTGGACCTGACCCGCATGCGCAGGGATATCGAAATGCTTCCCCTAATCCCCGAGATGCTTCCCCTAATCCCCAGCATAGGATTCGGCGCAAGTCGGTCAGCCCTGCACCTCGTTCCTCGGACAATAGGAGGCACTCAGACATTCCATTCAGTCCAGACTCCTACGAAGCGTTTAACCCTGGAGTGTCTTCTAGGGATGGATCACCTGGGCTCGATCCGTCAGATTCCCCTTCCAAGATTGTGACACACGATGGACGAGAAATTGACCCATCTGACCATCTACCCGAAGAGTCTTGGGCTCCTGAGCCTGAGACCAAACCTTCTCCTCAAGATCCTGCGCAGTCTCGAACCAGACCGCCCTTGTCTGGAGCGCAGCCGATGCCCCCGAGCGGCCGGAGACCCCTCCGAATCAGCATGGCGAGAACCTCGCAGGCGGTGGTGCCGTCCAACGCCTACGGCTACTCAGAAGGACCGCGTGCTCCCCCTCCCCCGGCTCAAGGTGGGCGACAGCGTCTGCAAAAGAAGACCCGTCATTCTATGGGACCGACAACGTCGGCTCCAAACCCAGGCAACTTCCAATACAGCTCAACTCGTTCACGCGCTGGCGCGTGGGATTACCCAAACGACAACTACACGCCTCAGTATAACGGCGGTCACCAAGGACCTCCTATTCCAGCCAAAGTGCCACTCCCCATCATGAGCGGCGCCAATGGAGGGGCGGAAGATATGGCCTTGATTCAGGAAATGTCAACGATTGACATTGGCACGGGGCGTTCCAGACGCCGAGGAGGATTTTGAAGCTTTTTGATTTAGTATTTGCCTTGTACGAATATTCAATGAGGTTACATAAACCGGTATCGGGAAGGATATGGAGCGGCGTCTTTGGAATTTGGAACGTTTTGCGATGCATGAATCCTTTTTTCTTTCCTTTTCACTTCTTTATGAATACTAAGATCGGCTTCAGATATGACGTGATGTATTAGTATAGTTAGAAAACGAGTCAATTGAATAGTTCGGATAATATCTTTGTGTATACATGCGATGTTCATCTTTCGCATAGACATTTCTTGTAAATTGATTGATGCAGTAGCAGACAATGCTATCCGTCCCCAATTGCGCTAGTCTGCATGTGGAATAGTGGTACCGCCCCGCGAAAGGTACGCTTCCGCCTAAGATAAGATAAGCAAAAAAAATATCCAATGCATGGCCGTTTGAAGAGAGGATCCTTTCTCACATCTTGGAAGGGCAAAAAAAGATCAACCACCAACACACCACTCGTTCAGTCCAAACACATCGATCTCGAAAAGCTGTCGTCGTATAAAATCAGCCGGTCGGAGTGAGACAATACAATGGCGACACAAGCGACGCCCTTGCCAAGGGTGAAGCTGGCATCTGGTCCCGCGCCTTTGACGGCTGAGCAGAGATATTGGAAGGCGTTCAAGAACCAACTTTTGATACCGTCGCCGACCAATTTCCCTATCACTCACGTCTCGAACAGCAACGAGACCTTTGCCGTGACGACAGGCACGCGCGTCCAGATCTACTCGAGTCGCACCCGCAAGCTGCTCAAGACAATCACACGCTTTGGAGATGTGGCGCGGAGCGGAGAGATTCGCCGGGATGGCCGCGTGCTGGTAGCTGGAGACGATACGGGCAGGATACAGGTGTTTGACGTGAACTCTAGGGCTATCTTGAGGACGTGGCTGGAGCACAAACAGCCCGTGTGGACGACGAAATTCTCGCCTGTGGAGCTTACTACGGTGCTGAGCACGAGCGACGACAAGACGGTCAGGCTGTGGGATTTGCCCAGCAGCGAGCCTACGAGTACCTTTGTGGGACATTCGGATTACGTGCGAACTGGAAGCTTCATGCCGGGAACCATGGCCAATATGGTGGTGTCTGGAAGTTACGATTCGACAGTCAAGCTCTGGGATCCGCGAACAGGGAACAATGCTGCGGTCATGACGTTCAAGCACGCTGCCCCCGTCGAGAGCGTCCTTCCTCTGCCGACGGGAACGACTGTCCTGGCTGCTGCCGGTAGCGCTGTCAGCGTACTCGATCTCGTTGCCGCACGACCGCTACATCTCATCACCAACCACCAAAAGACAGTCACGTCGATGAGCCTGGCCTCTGGTGGCCGCCGCCTTGTCACTGGTAGCTTGGAAGGCCACGTCAAGATGTTTGAGACGACCGGGTGGAACGTTGTCAACAGCTTCAAATACCAAGCCCCTATTCTCTCCGTTTGCGTCATCCCCTCAAGCGATACTTCTGATGCTGGCGACCGCCATCTCGCCGTCGGCATGCAATCTGGTGTTCTCAGCATCCGCACACGACTTACCTCCGCCGAGGCCACACGCGAGCGCGAGCGTGAAAAGGAAATGGATGCCCTCGTTGCTGGAACTATCGATTCTCTTGACGCGAAGAAGCAGAAGCGTAAGCGCCGCATCGAAGCCACCAAGCGCCTCGATCTCCTCGGCGAAGGCGCCGACGTTGTCATCGCCAATGAAGGCCGCGTTCACAAGAAGAAGGAGAGACCATGGCAATCAGACCTCCGACACGCTCGCTATGCCAAGGCCCTCGACCAAGTCATTGACCGTTCATCACCCGAGTACGCACCCCTCAACGTCCTTACCTTGCTGCTTGCGCTTCGCCATCGCAGCGCTATACGAGATGCGCTGGAGAACCGCGACGAGCAGAGCGTGCAGCCCGTCCTGAAGTGGGTATGCGGACACATCTGCGACCCCCGCTACGTGAGCATCTGCGTGGAAGTTGGAATCCACTTGTTGGATCTGTATGCCGAATACGTTGGTGCTTCAGCAGAGCTACATCAGGGATTCAAGACTTTGCACAGGAGAGTCAAGCTCGAGGTTGAGAGGGCGCAGATAGCTTGCCAGAGTGGAGGAATGCTGGAGAGCTTGATGATGGGGGCGATATAAAAGGGAAGGGATGCAAGCACAACATTAGAGTGCAGAGCTCCCTTGGGGCGTATTACAATGCGGGGAGGAAAAGGAGGTGGGGAGCATTTGGTATAGTTTGGCGTTTTGGCGGCATCATTCAAGGCTACGAATGTCTCGTTCGTATAAAGACTTGGGAATTCGATTGTGTATTTTTTGTCTATCTGACTTGAGATAAGTAATACAATGTAAAAAGATTCAGTACAGCTATGTTGACGAGTTGTGTGCTTGATTATGGAGGAGTGGTCACCCTAGCTAGGAACACCATGAATGAATGCTTCCTGGTACTTAGAGTAGCATTACGGACTTGATTCCAGCTAAACAACCTGGTGTTCATCGAATGGCGACTGTAGAGTGCGTCAGTGAAGATCATTGGTTGTGTGCTACCGTCAGGCAAATGCAGAAGGGCGCGGACGATTCCAACACCTTCCACTGGCAGTAATGTAGTATCAAGCCCTCATTATATGCATCCCAAGGAGCTCCAGCTTATAGGTCCCGGCTAATATGCCCGTATATGCCCGCCGTTTCAACGAGAGGGTTACATGCAATATATATTTATATGTATTAATTTGTCTTCTTTTTCTGGCAAATATTCAAGTTTGCGGCAACCTTCCTCTTCAGTTGGATACATCTGCAGTGACTATTGAGAATACGAAACCTTGTTAGCCACCTCAGCCCTTTTCGCAGGTCTTTCGTCCTTTACAAACCCGCCATCTGCAGATCATTTTGATATATGTCCGCCATTCAAACCAGGGCGACTGCATCTACTTGCTATTAATTTGTCTTTATATCAGACGTATATTTAAGTTTATTACAACCTTCCTCTTTAGTTCGTTGTAGTTGCAGAGACTACTGCGGAGTATAAAAGCCGAGCCTGTCTCCCCTTCGGGCTATAGCAGCCGGCACTTGAAATCCCTACCTCTCAGATACTCAAAGGCCTACAAGAACACTCTTTCAAGATGAAGGCCGTGGCAGCTATTCCAGCCCTTTTTGCGGGCCTCTCTATTGCCAGCCCCTTGAAAACTCGCCAGTTACCGGATCACTTTGACATGGATGGCTTTCTTGTACAATGCCAGACCTTTACCTGCTGGTACGCTGCCTCCCACCTACAGAGGCGACAGCCATAATACTGCAGTATTTATTAAATTTAATCCTGTCATTTTAGGGTTGAATTTGGTGTGTCTCTCCCTGATAGATCCGGCGGCTGCGTCGTTACTTTCCCAGGCATCAGCGAAGGCATACCAGATACGCCCCAGCGGTCCGTATGCGACCAACCAGACATTGGTTATGAAGTGATCATGCATGATCAAGGTTTTGGGGGGATCGAATTCTCAGTTAACTGGAATTATGCGTCTGGAAAATACCTCGTGGGCAGCCACTCTATCCCTGGAAGTCAGTGGCAGGCGTTTGCCGATGGCGCGGCCGATCTATATGCCTATACGGGTCCATCAGACTTTTCTATTACCAACTTGAAGGAAGCTTCGAGTATTTGAGAACACGGAGCGGCCTACCTATTTTTGGTAGATGGATGCTATTTGTGATTTGTGGAAGAGAATTTGCAACAGCATTGGCCAGTCTATATATATTTGCGTGGTCATAAGTACTCGGTCGGTATACTATATGTAATAGCACAAGATGTCGGTCGAGTATCTGATGTTGATGAGGTATATACATAGGTAGACATATTCATCTTCAGTCATGTGCTGCCGTCTTGGGTGAAGCAGGGATTGCACAAACCACCTGCCGATGGGCTTATGTGATAATTCTCTTGCATTTGATTCATACCCAACTTTGTCGATAGGCCTCCTACATATAATGGAAGAGCAAGATATCAATGCAACCAATGCCGTGTCACTAGTTAAAGAATGCCTATTCAGGACCCCAATTTTGCTTTACATTCAGTTTCGATGATCCAATTTCACGCAGTCACTTGGGGGTGCTTGCATAGCAATTCTATTGTTTCAGCACTGCATATCAGGCTGCGAGGCTGGAGGCATATGCAATGGATCCATACATGTACAGTTCGATCCAATGTTGTCAACCGGCAGACAGCTGTCAACCGCCTATAGGCTGCCTGTAGGCCTCCCACAGGTGACTCGACCACGCAGCACTGGAAGCCCAAGCCCAATTCACTTGCACATATTTATTGACGCGACTCCTTTCCAAAACATTCTCGATAAACATTGATTTCTTCTTCACCTTTGGTCAAGCTATCCGCCCTCCACACTCGACATATGTTCCATCTCCAGACTGTCTCCCAATAAAGTATACACATCCTGAATATCACATCATCAGCATTCATTTGAAGCAGATCTAAAGACCCTCCAAAGGCTTCCCAGTGGAAACGCGAGTCGTTGCCATGGCGCCCCAAACGTCAGAGCAGATGCTTCGTTCGTGGTATGCCAAACTATGGGCTCCCACAGTTGATCTGATCGGCGATATCGCCGGCAAAGAGCCATTCATCATTCATGGCGAGTCCCTGATTCGGCACTGTTTTGAGGAATCGCCTGCCGACTTTCAAGGTATGATGAAGAGACACCCCCGGTGTCTATCGTAGCAGCCACCTAACAGCCAGTAGATGGATTTCAGTTGTTGCACGCTGTGTATTTCGTTGAAAGGTTCCTTAGCAATCTTCAAAAGAGAGGCTGCGACTTTGACATTGTCTTCTTCCGCGATTTGAGAGACGTCTGCGTTCCTCATTCATCTGGCTTTGAGTACAAATATCAGTACGCAAGAACAGTCATCATCAAGCATCTCCAGAGACATACTATGGAATGCGCAAAGAAGACTGGCGCCCGATCATCAGTTTTAGAATTCAATTCCTTTTCCAGTAAAGAGTTTCACGATTACTTGGAGGGTTTGCCGATTCATTTTGTTCTATGTCACGACGGGGTTGAATCGGAAGATGTTAAAGATACCACTATATTGCGGTATCTTATCCGTCGTCTGATCTCTCTTGGCAAAAATGTAGCCATCATTAACTCTCTTAAGTGGAAGAGTTCAAAGGTAGCTAACATATGCAGCTTCGCCTGTTTGTGTGATGATCTGGAGCTGACACTTCATCCTCTCTAGGCATATGCACCGTTGCTGAGCAAGTCACCCGTTCGACTGCCACGATTGCCCATTTCAGCAGAATTTGACTCGCCATTTACTTCACTATATGGTCAGACTTATGAATGTCTCCGGACCATGCTGGTTGAGCCCCAGGATCTCACTATTCGAGAGCGCCTAGGTATCACCGCCTGTTTATCCCTAGTTGGAGCGCCAAAGGACAATTTGACGGATCATGATAGTCTGCAGGAAAGAGTACAGGCGTTTCTTCTTCATCTCGCGGTCCTCAGGCACTGCACCCTACTCGAACGTCAGCATTGGGTTGGACCCCAGCGTGGCCATCCACACCCTGAGGATCAAGAATTCTTGCGTCACATCATTGAGCTGTCATTGATGTTATTGCAAAAAGATGATTGGATAACGAGTCTGAATATTTCTGAAAGCGACTGGGATCTGTTTGATGCCATTGATGGGTCTTTGTTCCATTTCATGCTCGAGTCTCTCCGCTCTAGCCAGTGGCTTCCCAGTCAAATCATTCAGTCGTGGCAACACCTTTGGTCAGCTTTTCGAGCAGGAGCTGATGCAAATTTTGCAGAGCTTCTCCCGCAACTTACTATCACTTCGGAGAAAAATCTTCAAAGAAAGTTGAATAGCTTGCAAGTCTCGGCTTTGCCTTTTAGCCATCCTGTGCTTGACACCTTTCTCAAGGACATCAAGCTGAATGAGAGTCAGGAAGTACAAGACGCATCATCTCACTCCGTCTTTGAGGATCTACACCATTGGCATAATACCAAGCTGCTAATACCGCAGAGAAAGATCCAAAAGCTCGGCTTTTTCGCGAGAAAGAGAAAGCAAGAGCGTCTTGCTAGCGTTGTAGCATATTCGGCGAGTCTCACAAACGCAAGCGGCAAACTCATTAACCCTGAGACTGTCGTCGTGAAGAAGACTGTTGCTGTGCACAACTCCAAGAAAAAGGGGTCACAGAAAGAGAATGGCAGCATTCAATCTCAATCCCAATCTAAATCCAAGAAACCGGGCCGCCACGGAAACAAGCCGGGTGGCAAAGAGAGCGCACACCAAGCGGCCCAGGCGGTTGAAGATAAAAAAGCATTAAAAAAGCGAGACGACGTGATCAACCTATGGGCCTCTACATGCGAAAATATTGAAAAGGACCATTCTGTTGTATCGCGCTACCTCAAAACCATCAAGTTCCTGAATGAACGATCCAAAGCCGACAATATTGCTCTGGGATCCGAGATCCACCTTTACCTGTGCCATCTTCTTGGCCAGCTATGGGCGAAAGCGCAGGCAGATATCAAAGTAAACCCAGTTGCAGGATTTTACCTCATTGCACTTATGTGGAAATGGCTTCAGGAGCTTCCGACGATTGGAGTATCCAAGGCGGTAGGCAAGGCAGTTGAGAAACTGACATCTTATCTCAAGATTCCAAACCTTGTGGTTAATGTTGGTGACCAGACACAAAAGATGTCGTTCAAATTTGACTATGGTTCCTTCAAAAACATGAAGAGTGCCATGGTAAACTTTCGGCAAATGCAACTCGAATTTGCGGCGCCCTATATGGATCGACGATTCGACTCTCGGCAGGATAATCGGGTGCCATTCAACCCAGATGCTTGGCAGATTAAAGTTCTCGACTCAATTGATGCCAATAACAGTCTCCTTGTCATTGCTCCAACCTCTGCGGGTAAAACATTCATCTCGTTCTACGCTATGAAGAAAGTACTCGAGGAGAGCGATGACGGGGTCTTGGTATATGTTGCTCCAACCAAAGCTCTGGTAAACCAGATAGCCGCCGAAATTGGCGCTCGCTTCACCAAAACATATACTAAGCCAGGTAAGTCTGTTTGGGCAATATACACTCGAGACTACCGAGTCCAAAGTCCAACTGGATGCCAAATACTTGTTACCGTGCCCCATATGCTACAAATCCTCTTGCTTGCACCGACAAACGCCAAAGGTCCAAATGCATGGTCACAACGTATCAAGAGGATCATATTCGACGAAGTCCATTGTATTGGCCAGGATGAAGATGGTGTGATTTGGGAACAGCTGCTTCTATCCGCTCCGTGTCCCGTCATCGCGCTCTCAGCAACCATTGGAAACCCCGAGCCTTTTCGGGAGTGGCTTTCACAAGTTCAGAAAAGCAAAGGATTGAAACTAGATACCGTAGTGCACACGGCTCGCTATTCGGATCTTCGAAAATTCATTTACATGCCTCAAGAACACGAACCATTTCACGGACTTCGACGCAATAAGACACTTCCCGTTCCCGGATTAGACGAAGGTGACAAGCCTTGTCCCGATTTCCAATTCATCCACCCAGTGGTTGCTCTAACTGATAGGTACGTATGTCGCGCAACGATATTGGTTCATAATTAACACTTTCTAGGGCTCGCACGGCGCTTGAGGATCTCTCTTTGGAAGCGAGAGATTGTCTACGTCTTTGGGAAAACATGAAGAAGATTCTCTCAGAGGAAGAGCTTGTCAAATTTGGTGTCCCAGACCCCTCTATCATTCTCCCAGAAACAATATCAAAGTCGGACGTTCTTCGGTGGGAGGCAGAGCTCAAACAGTCACTCCGACGCATCATAGAGAGCCAAGGCTCTGCGTTTCAGAAAATCAGGAAACTTTTGGAGTTACGTCCAAACCAAGAGATCCCTCCTTACGAGTATACTCGTGACTTGGAAAGCATATTTCATCTAGTCGTCGGTTTGCATAGGCAAGATGCTCTGCCTGCTCTGGTGTTTCATTATGACACTCAAGGTTGTGAGAAGGTTGCAAAGCTTATTTTCGCGATGCTACTTGAGTCTGAGAAAGAGTGGAAAGAAAATTCAGCCGAATGGGCTCAGAAAATTAAAGACTACGAGGCTTGGAAAAGATCTGAGGCCAGCCAACAGAGTCGAAGGGTCGCTCAACGGAACAAAGGCGAAGGAAGCGATTCCAGAATGTCAAAGCAAGAGCAGTTACGCGAAGAGGCAAATGTCGAGACAAGCCATTGGGCAAGTTTCAACCCAAACGCTCCGTTGGAACGATTCAGTTTTGCAGATACGACGAAGATGCAAGCACTGGAGGCGAATGGAATGATTCGACCTCTGCGAGGAGTGGTCGATACTTTACTGCTAGCAGCTCTTCAACGTGGCATTGGAGTGCATCACTCTGGTCTGAACCGAGAATACCGTCAAGTGTGAGTAATTCTTATTGAGAGAAAATATGTCTAACATACTAACGACTCTGTGAATAGGGTTGAAGTCATGTTCCGTAAAGGGTACCTGAGGGTGGTTATTGCCACTGGTACACTGGCCCTCGGTATCAACATGCCCTGCAAAACAGTCATCTTTCACGAAGATTCCGTGTTTCTTACTGCCCAGAACTTCAGGCAAGCCTCAGGACGTGCAGGACGACGAGGCTTTGATCTTCTTGGCAACATTGTGTTCAATCAGATCCCACGAGAACGCGTTTATGAAATCATGTCGGCGCGGCTGCCAGGCCTCAATGGACAGTTTCCGATATCCACAACCCTTGTCCTCAGGTTGTCCTCGCTACTTTATGGATCCGATAACTGCCAATTCGCAGTTACCATGGTGCAGTCGTTGCTCTCTCAAACCCGCCTCTACCTGGGTGGACCAGAATCGGAGATGTCCATTAAGCATCACGTTCGATTTTCCATTGAATATCTCAGAAGACAGAACTTGCTTTCAGTTACCGGTGTTCCTATTAATTTTGCCAGCATTATAGGCCACTTATACTTTATGGAGAATGCAGTGTTTGCCTTTCACTCCCTCCTGAGGGGCGGGTACTTTCATCAGCTCTGCGCAGATATCTATAAAAATCCCGACCGAGTGTTACTGGAGATGATGCTGGTGCTTTCCCATTTGTTTGTCCGAATACCGGTCAAGGAGAATGAGAAATTGGTTGAGATAGCCAAAACCTCATCGTCTGTCATCTTCCTTCCTCCTCTTCCGCAGGAAGCAGAAAGGCTACTCATCCAACATAACAAGGAGACTCTTTCCATCTTCAAGAGATATGTCCAGTCGTATGTCAGCCATAATTTGACCAACAAGAGGGATCGGTCATTGCCGTTTACCCAAACAGTCGTTGGTCAGGAAACCCCCATCCATTGGGCCGCTACCGACTCGGACGCTGCTGGTAAGGTTCGCTCCCCTTTCGTCGCCTTGTCCGGAAGAACGGACGACTTCAAGACAATTCACGAACTATGCCAGACGGCGCGTGGAGATGTCTTTTTGGAAGAATCAGCCATTCCAACGATACCGATCTGGCCGCATGATACCAACGTGAGATTCAATGCACATCTATACGATTATTACAAGCACGGCAGCATGCATGTCCTTGCGAGAGACAACGGAATTCGACGGGGAGATGTGTGGTTCCACCTTAAAGAATTCTCTCGCACTTTGTCTACCATCATTAGCAGTCTAACTATCCTTATGGATGCCAAAGATCTGGACGCGGAAGAAGAGTTTGAAAGCTTCGAGAACGAGGCCGAAACCACAGCTAGTGGATCTGAAGATGACAGTGCTGAAGAAGCAGCTTCATCCGCGACTAGCCTAGATGGCTGGGATGATGGTGAAGATGCCCCTATTGGGGGACAAAAAAGGGTAGAGGCTTACACCGAGTGCTTTATGCATTTACTCGGTTGAGAAATGAATTTGATGGCAAGTTCCATCGTGAATGGGCATAAGGAGGCTTATTTGGCTTGATTTGAGAAGATGTGTGGGGGGGATTTTGACGGAGATGTGGTATTGAGGGATGTACGGCCTGTTAGGTACTGTGTTATAATCTTTGTAGTCTGTGAATTATGCTGTGAGCTGAATAAAGATTGATTCGTTGAAAACTAAAACGTATTTGTTCTTTGTCAGGCCCTTATCTATCGTCTAACAGAGACTTGTACTACGAGTTGATGAGGGCCAGCGCAGGCTGCTACTATGATCCCAACTTCCACGAACTCTAGGTGAACGGAACCAATATCGCTATTATAATCATCCTGGCTAAGACTTCTTCTCCCTGGAGAAGAAAAACCTAGGCCTGCTTGGCATCCTCCTTCCCCGCAGTCAGGCGCCTGCAGCGCCCAGCACAGGTAAAACAAAAACAAGCGTTCACAACAGAGCATCCACAACAAAGCATCCAGAAGTAGGCCAGCGACATGAGTTGGCTTCCACCTTCTGGGATGATACGCGGGAATGTATCGATCACCCAGAACGAAACCACTAGAGACACAAGTATTAGAAACAAAAAAAAAACAGAAATAGTGGGCATACATAGATAGACAGGTACCTTCTATAGATCACGCACCGTCTCTTTATCAGTCTTACACTGCAGTTTACTTTATTTTACTTAGTCAATCTAAGCTTCTTACACCCTCTTCGTGGCCTACCAACTGGTAGCAATTGGCAGACATCGATCTGTGGCCCATTGCCATTGCTTTTCTTTCCCTTAATCGCCTACTTCCAAACGATTCGTTCGTTTATTGAGTCACCTTTGAGACCCCTTCTTTTCTTCTTTTCCTTTATCAAGAATTTTACGCGACGTCGACAGAGGCATAGTGTCCGATCAGCTCCCAAAACATAGCGATAGTAGTAGATAGTAGAAGAATGTTCATGGGTAGCAATAGTACCAGGCATTAAGAAAAATAGGTATAGTACCTATAATAGTAATAAAAGGTAGTATAACATAAGAATCGGATATTCATTGCTTTATTATGTAGGTAAACAAGTAAATAAGAGTCTGCTTTGCATCTTGTTTTGACGTTTGAACTTCACACAGCCGTTGGGGTGTTGGACAGCCAATCTGGCGTGCTGGCTAGGTACCTAGTAGGTCGTGTTTCTCTCGAATAATTCTCGAAATTTTCGCTAATGGTGTAAATCTGGTCGTCATCTCTCCTATGTCCATTCATACGCTCTCTCTCTCTTCATCTCTCTATGATGGTGTGCTTCGCTGCCAAGGATGTTCACTAGCAATTAGTCACGCCTTGAAGCCAACAAAGAGCCAACAAAGAAGAAAACCTGGAACTTGCAGCTCAATCAATTAATCCATAACAGCCCATCATTTTTAGGCTCAGACCCAATGCTTTTCTGCCAATGCAACCATCCATGAGCGCGATCAGCACCAACGAATGACAATCAACCTCTAGCCAGTTATGACGCAATCGACTTTCTGGGCCAGTTACCCAATGCAGCAATCACGACACCACGCAGGCATACAATGTGCTGTGCCTAGGAAAATCATTCGACAATGTTCCAAGGCCATTCATGCATTGTCTAGGCACACGTCGATTGTTTAGGCTCCATACTACTCTACTGTGAGATAGCGTCTATGCACTGAAAGACGAATTAATCACAACAAGCACCGATGATTCGCTTACCGGCGGCTGCCCGTGTTTGGGCAAGCGATGCCGCAGGGACAAACCACGTTTTTTGCCCGAACCGGCCCTCCCAATGACGGAAGACGCAAACAAGACTTTTGGGGGATGAGCATGTCGTATGTCTTGCCGTTTCAAAGGGGTCATGTGTGCTAGGTATGACGATGAAGCCCAAAGTTGGTGTTGCAGATCAATAGTCGTGGGCAGTCGCTGCCCATTCGCGAATGAATAAATCCAGCGGCTCTGTCCCTCCAGACAAGTCGAACAGCCTCTCATCATTCATCGCTCAGACACGTTGGCATCATCATCTCGCCCCCCTTCCCATCACACTTGACTGCATCTATTAAAGCAGTTCGCCTGCCCACCCAACAACATTTGTATAACACATCGCCACTGGGTACGCAACACCAAGGGAACCATCACCAACAATGGCGCTCGATCGCATCGTCAACATAGTCCTGCGGGCCGCAGAGCTCGTCTTCGCTACCATCGTCGCCGGCGTGACGGGCCAGCACCTTCACCAATACCGCGATGCATCGTCCTGGTCTCAGGGCCGTTTCATTTACACCGAGGTGGTGGCGGCCCTATCCATGTTCTTTGCTCTGATATGGCTCGTTCCCTTCTCTTGGTCCTTTGTGCATTGGCCAGTGGATATCATCCTCAGCCTTGCCTGGTGGGCTGCCTTTGGCCTCTTGGTCAACGTAAGTGACACCCATATACCATACATTTTACTCTGTCTCTCTTTCAATAGCATTGATGTTGACTTTTGGTCGTTTAGTTGCTGGGTAACTCTTGTGGCTACATCTTCGACTGGAACAATGTCCACCCCATCAATGGTGACCAGTGTGGCAAGTTCAAGGCCGACATTGCCTTTACCTTCCTCTCAGCTCTTCTTTGGCTCGTTTCCGCCCTGCTCGGCATCTTCTGGGTTCAAAGCCATGAGCGTCGCGCTGCTCGAGTCGATGCTGCCCACCGCCAGCACCACCGCCGCTGGTACCGACGAAGCCGCGTCTAAGTGCTGTCACGGTGTTAGCATCTGCAAACTGCCACAGACGATACACGATCATTCATGATACCCCAAATACCCTTGATTTAATACCTGCCTTTGTCGTCTTTGCTTCAAATTGATCTGAAAAGGGGGCTGGTGTCGAGTTGGATGAGAGGAGGGCGTGAGAGAAAAATCGCTTTGGAATAATGTTTTACTGTTTCTGTCCTTCCCATAATACCCGTTTCCCTAATGACTTTATAGCGACTATACCCAGCTAAGCTAGTACTTACTTAATTAATATTCTTTTGTCTTTTCTACTCAAGGCACGCGTCTGTTTTACTATTGTGCCAACGTGCTTATCTGATTTACATCTCCTGAACTTGGAGAGAACTAATGGCCGACATGGCGCGCCGTCTCTAACCTGATTCTTGTGATATACTGTAAAAGAGAGTTTCAACCAAGGATTCCCTTTGGGTAATGAAATTCCAGTTTGTTTTGTGCTACTGTATAATACAGTTTCCGGTATATGCTAGGCTTGTAAAACCTTTGGTCCACCGACGCCATAACGTGGAGTTTCGCGCAGCATAAGCTTCTATCCAGAGGAGCCCCCCCAGTGTAGATCCTCCCGTCATCGTCACTCCGCAAACTTGCTGTGCCACAGCAACATTCCACCAATCCAACAGGTTTAATTCATACTTCTCAAAAACCAAGTCTTGTGCTCCAGCCTCAGAGTGATCCTCACCAGCCACAGCTAGACTGATGATGCAACGATGATTGTTGCAAGCCGCCACTTCTTTGAGCTCCACCAACACAGCTTCGCCCCACCAATGCGTCATCGATAACTCAATCCAACCTCAAGACATTCTTTGCATCACCATCACATCGTCCAACCGCAAGCAAAACCGTAAGCTAACTTGCTTTCGTGCATTACCTGAAAATCCTGAGTTACCTGAGCCTGTCAGGTTTACCTAAGTCGAATGATCTCCAGGGAAAAAAGTGGGCAGTTGATGCGGCGCAAACACTCCGGATGGAGAGGTTTCTGACATCTGGGCCGCTCCAACGTCACCACACCCCAGATATGACGGGTTGGATATGGAGACGCGAACGGGCGTTACCTCATACCTGTGCAGAAGAGGAGCGATGAGATCTGTGGCTGCTCTGGTAAGTTGGTAAGGTTACGAAGTAAGAGTATCCCGTAGACAGATCGGGAAAGCTTCAGAGTTGAGCGCCATCGGTAGAGGTTACCGTGTGAGCCACAATGTCATCATAGCCAGCGATCAGTTGTTTGCAGGATGGTCGTTCAGATGAGAACTATATAGTTATGATGTTCCTCCGTACTTTCCGTCCTTCCATCAGATCATTCTACCATCTTACTTCAACAATCACACAACAAAACTTACACACTTACACTTTACACATCTTCAAAATACCATCACCATGTCTTCTCTCATCAACAAGGTCAAGGACAAGCTCCACTCCGACAACAAGACAGAGCAGCCTGAAGGCACTCATGGAACTCACAGCTCCCGAACTGCCAACGCTGCCGACCCTCGCGTCGACTCTGACCGCGATCACCGCGAGAACCTAGGCCGTCATGATGGCTCTTACTCCACTGGCGGAGACAACTACTCTTATGGCGGTGATACCACCACCTCCTCAGGCGTGACTGGATCTTCAGGCATGACTGGCACTGCAGGAACCTTCGACTCCAGCAAGGGCTCTACTGGCTTTGGCTCTACTGCCGCCACTGGCCCTGCCTCCAAGACTGCCGGCATGCACAGCTCCAACGTGGCCAACAAGGCCGATCCCAGAGTAGACTCTGATCTCGACGCCAGCCGCAACATGGGCCTCCGCTCCGGCGGTGCCACTGCTGGAACTGACACATATGGAAGCTCCAACACGCAATCGGAAACCACTGGCTTTGGCACCAGCACCGGCCCTGCCTCCAAGACTGCTGGAACTCACAAGTCCGACATGCTGAACAAGGCCGACCCAAGAGTCGACTCTGACCTCGATGGCAGCCGTAACATGGGCCTCAAATCCCACGGCGCTACCTACGATGCTCCCAGTGGCAACACTGGCATGACTGGTTCTTCCGGAACCGCAATGGGCTCTGGAATGGGCAGCGGCATGGGCACTGATACTCTCACCGGCAGTGGTGCCACTGGCACCTACGGCTCAACTGGCACTGACACCTTGGGCTCATCTGGCACTGATACCTTGGGCTCATCTGGCCGTGATACCTATGGCTCATCTGGCCGTGATACTTATGGCTCAACTGGTACTGACACCTTGGGCTCATCTGGCACCGGTGCCTACGGTTCGACTGGAACTGGAACTGATACCTACGGCTCGACTGGCACCCACGGCTCGTCCGGCCTGGGCAGCACGGGACATCACACCAAGGACACCACCACTAGCAGTGCATTCGGTGCTGGCACCGGCAGTGTCGGTGGAAGCTTTGGAAACGCACGCAACACTGGCCCAGCTCCCAACACAGCAGGCCCTCACAAGTCCGACATGATGAACAAGGCCGACCCCCGCGTGGACAGCGACCTCGACAACAGCAAGACCGTCATGGGCGACAAGACCTTTTCCCAGTCGTGAGTGGGGTAGAATTCCCTGCCCCGAGGAAAGCCAATCTATCGACTTGAGAACTAATCAAATGGCTTCCCCAGGGACAGGACGACGGCCAAGGACCCCACGGATGCTGCTCAGGTGCCGCCTTCAGTCTTGCGGAAGCACATTGGCGAGCCGACCATTGAGCATGATAATGCCAATTACGACCGCGTGCGGCGGCACAGCGTCTCTCACCAGGAACAGCATCGTGGTTTGTAATAGGCCGCAGGGAACTTTCGTTTGATGGCTCATTGGATATCCAGTCTGTAACATTAAGTGTATTTTTAGCGTCAGGTCAATGAAATGAAATGAAATTGGAACCTAAAGAAAAAGCAAACATGTGAACGCGTATTCGTAGCTCTCGTCGTCTAATTCCACTGCTCCAGCCGTGCGCGTGACTTGCGGCCGCAGACTCAGTCCAAGCTGCCATGGGTATCAGGCGGGGATTGCAATATTCCCCCCCTCTCTCAGCCCTTCGTATCTCGTCTCGTAGCTGTTCAAGACCCCCGTTCCTTTGCTGCTCCGCACGAGAATCCGATCAAAAGAGACAGGTCAGATATGCACAGACAACGCTCGGAGCACATCGTCCACGCGTAATTGGCACGTCGTACGAGGTTGCTGAGCATACAATTGGCAGCGCCGTACGCGACAAAGAGCCAATCGCGGCTGGAAAGCAATCTGGATTTGATCATCTATCAGACAGCCACGCCGGTGCGGCTGACTTGAGCGAGGTAGCATTGGAGCAAGGGATGCATCGGAAGCGGGTATATCGGCGAGGAGCTGAAGAGCGCAGAAGCTGTCTCAGTCGGGAGACTTTGGGGGAGATTTGGGAGGGGACGGAAACCGGGTTTCCGGGTGAAAAGCTGGAGGGAGGGCAGCGGACGGAGTTTAGGCATTCGTGAGTTGAGATGGTTCGATGGTACGATGTTGAGCTTGAAATTAAGATTGAGATGAAGGTTACAGTACAGCTGAAGGCAGCAATAACTGTAGTGGAGAGATTGAGTGGTGCTACAGTGCACTCGTACGCACTACAGGCAGCAATCTCACTGAATCCATCAGGTACAGCGTGACATTGAGCGGCACAGCAGCGCCCAGGCCGCCCACAGCACAACCTCAGGTACTGGATTGTAAACCCCCACTCCATCCCCAAAATCACCCCGCCAAGCTCTCAGCACTCAAGATCGGCTTCACTTCATCTCTTCTCCCCATCTTTGCCTCTTCCCCTGCTCGGGCCCGGAGATCGTTTGCAGCCTCCACCAAGCTTCATCCAACCGTAGGCCGAGATTCTCCTTTGCCGGCAGCTCCGAAATACGCAAACAGGCAACTTGGCTGTACAGTAGACGACATCTCGCCGCAGTCTTTGGGAATATCTCTGCCACAAAGCTGTTCGCAATTTCGCCATGATTCCGCCATAGCATATCAGCCCTCACCAAGTCTCAACTTACCATACCTTATCCAAAACATGTCCACTTCAGCCTCGTCCATACCCCAGGCGCTCTGGGCCGCTCAGGTCCCCTTGCACATCACTCACCGGTCCGCGCCCTCTACACCCTTCATCACAAGCGTCCCACGCTTCAGCTACCTGTCGCTTCTGCTGCCGCGCCTGTCGGCCTTCTTCGACGCTCCCTGCTCCAGCTTTCACTTTGAGGATGTGCAGCTAAGGAACCTGGCGGTGGGGTTGCTGGCCGACCTGTACGCGCCTAGCCTGCCGTGGCGGCTGGTGGTGGACGATGGGGTTGCATGGGATATTGGCGATACATTTCTAAATAGCGTCAAGGAGGTGAGCCCTTAACCCCATTCATTCATCCGGTCCCCTTCTTTTCGGTTCCTCCCTCTTCCTTGTGTTTGCTCTTTGCTGCAGGTACATGCTGTACTGCCCCTCCTCCCCCCCATGCACACATCCACAGTCCCCCTCACACCGGCTTCTGGAGACAAGACAGGTCATGCTCATGCTGCAGTCAGGCCGACTTTGTTCGCTACGGCAACGCCAATCAGATCATGAAGATGTCCAAGGAACACACCACTCAGCTCTGGAACTCAGTCATTGACAATGACTATGCTGCGTTTTCCAAGATACACACACGCCTGCTCAATGCTCCAGCCACCCTCAAGCACGCCCCCATGCGGGTGTACATCCCCTCAACCCCCCCTGATGCAGGCGGTGATGGTTCCCCCTCTGCTCCCGCAGCCGGTGAAGCTGGATCTTTCAGGATCGTCCAATCCTTGGTCCCTGTCATGACACCAGACCGCAAGCCAAAGCTGCTGGGGCAGGCCCTCAAGGACTTGATGCCCACGCTGTTTCCCAGCAGTCGAGACCCCGTGCTGGCAAGCGTAGTGCTTCACGGAGTGTCCGCTCCCTTTGACGCCCCATTGGGAGAAATGATGAGGGAAGCTGCATATCCTGATGGGTGGCTTTGCTTTGTGGTTGTTGTTTAATTTGTCACTAGGCAGTTGTAGTTACACAGCCTTTGGGAAAGCAATAACTTATATGGAAAGAGTGGCGTCAGGGATGGGCTAGCGACTTGGATCTTTTTTGTTCTCCGAATAGACAGCACTGAGTTTGATTATTTACATTTATTCATTTCTCTAGCATGTGTTTGGACTTTCATATATACAAGTCGGGCAGGTCTAGGTAAACGTAATCTCCTTGCCCATGAGACTTCTATATGCGTTCTCAATAGCCTTCCTCTTCCTTTGCTTTACTTGCTCATCCACGCCAGCCTCTTCGTCTTCGTCTGCATCCTCTGGACCGGGAAGTTGCGGCATCCATGCTCGTATCTGTCCATCCAAATGGGCACTGTAAATAGCTCCGATCGAGTTGCCACCTCCCATGGCCGGTCCAATTTGTCCATTGCCACCCCCTGTACTACGCCACGCAATGTTTGTAATGCGGTTCCGCCCCATTTCACTGCCTCGAGGGCCCGTAGAGAGCGTTGAGCCGGGGCTTCGAAGACGACTGACCACAGTTCCATCGTGGAGGTCCAGTAGGAGGATTTCTTGTTCGTTCGGCCAGACCAGAAGCTGGTGACCCGTGGAGAGGCCTGATGGAGTGACCAGGAAACTTGCAGTCTTAGCGTGCTGGTTCTGCACGATAGACCCAAAGCTGGCAAGCGTGTTTGCTCCTGTATCGGTATCCCAAACTCTGATGCGGCGGTCAAGCCCAGCCGACACAATGTACCTCCCATCATCGGTCCATTGCAGCCCGTTGACAGCGTCGTCGTGGGCCTGCGCTGAGACACGAAAATGCGGCATGCTACCCCAGTCGGACCCAGACGCCGTGGCGTGCTGGAAACGATGCACAATGCCCAGAGAATCTTCCTGATCGAGCTGTGCTATAACGCCACCAGCACGCCGGATGTCCCATATGCGGGCCTTGCCGTCTGCGTGGCCACTGACGAGTATGTGTTCATGGCGAGGACTCCACGCCGTGCTGAGAACAGGACCGCCGTGAGCAACGAGAGCCTGGACAGCGGATCCCGACTTGAGGTCTACGAGCCGGACATTGGAGTGCTGGGTGGCGCACGAGATAAGCAGGTGACCTGCTATTGGGCTGGAGGCGTGGGAATATACGGTGGCGTTGAGGTCGAACTCGGCAGACAAGGCTGCTCGTGAAGTGGCCCACAGCTTGAGTGTCTTGTCGTAGGAGCTAGAGAGAAAGGCATCTGGGTCGAAGGGGTAGAAGGCCAGATGCGTGATGCCGTGGCTATGGCCTCCGCTTCTGGGACCGCCCGTAGACCGAGTGATGGATCCTACAGGCCGAAATGTGCGAGTCTCGTATGGGCTGGGGCAGCTCTCCAGGTCCCAGAGCTTGATAGACCCGTCTGCACCACCAGACAGCAGGATGCGGCCGTCAAACTTCTCAAGGGCAAGACTGCTCACCCCTGCGCCATGAGCCCGAAGCCTGTGCGGCCGGTCCTCCAGCTCGGTCTGCTGATCATTGTTGGACAGGGTAGCCTCGCCGTTGAAGCGGTGTTGAGGTGCTGGTTCGAAGGAACGCAGAAGCTGAGATGCTACGATCTGGGTGAAGTCGCGAGAAGGCAGATCACCCACTTCGCGGGCCAGCAGACGAGACTGCATTCATCTGAGGGTCTTTTCTAACCGTCCAGGTAGAATGTTAAGATAGATGCCGTCTCCTAGAGTTATACAGCAGCTACGTAGCTAATAGTAGCACCGTTGCGTTGAGAAGCGTGAAGTCGAGATTGAGTCAAAACGCATGGAGCACATGTCACAAGTTGCGTGGGTGATGTCACCAGCTGGGCGGTCAGAGACTAACCCCACATGCCATTGGTGCTAGTACCGCTCCACGCGCAAACTTTCTTTTGACGATAATCTTTTTATTTTCATCTTATCAACGACGCTTCAACTGCCGCCAACAACGGCTGCTCTTTTCTCTTCATCGACCCAGCCGGTCCATTTACAGCTGCCATGGTCTGCTCGATACGGCTTAGTTGTCTTTTTGCGCCACTTTGGAACCCGTGAGTGAAGGACGGGGGTTTAAGGGATCGTCCCGACTAGGTGCACATCAAAAAGCACAGGCCAAGGGTGAGGTGAGAAAGGACGGAAAAAATCCTTCCACGGAGGACAAAGAAAACCATGGACTCTACAGATGAATACATGCAGTCATCTGCTCCCAGAGCTGCCGACATCGGGGATTCGCCGCTGTTGCCGCAGCCGTCCCAGGGCAGCCGTCGCCAGGGTCAGCGCATGCTGGCTACCGTATACGACGCTGTTGCAGGTAAGCTAAAGGGATCCGAAATGAGCCTCTCCCGGCAGTTTGGAAATCACCGTCACGTGAAATTGACCGTATGCAAGGAAGGGTCACCTATGATGGAGTGTTGCGAGATGAGGGCCAGGACCAGAGGAACTTTCGGCCTGGGATCGTCGACCAACGATCGGCCCGAGACGGCTTCAAGCTTGCTCCAGATGATGTCTTGTTTCGCCGCAAGGACGCTCCGGAACGCTATGCAGAGCATGACATCTACCGCGCGCACGACTGGGAGCTGCCCAACGGCGGGCAGGGCGTCTTGCCACAGAGCGATCTTCTCAAGGCCATCCACGAGTACTCATCCCAGTTTTACGAAGCCCTGAACCGCGACCAACGAGTTCTCGAAAGTGGACGTAATTTGGACGAGCGTAGCATGGATGAGACGGCGCTGTTGGCACTGGGTATCCTGCTAGAGGAGGCGGGGCGAGAGGTTCTAGGTCGACGAGGGCATCTTGTCTTCACTGAGGGCAACACCCAGGATAATTATGACGAAGGCAGCGGTGAGCAGGAGTGGCAAGGAGGTAGTGCGGCGCAGGACTCTGGCGGTGATTCTGTGGTGGGCCATGAAGACTCCAGGCCCCGACAGCCGGGGCGGAAACGAAGAAAGCTTGCGAAAGCAGATGACGACTGATTGCAACGTTGGCTCGGTATTGCCATGATGAGATTGTCGCTCTGCAGGGACTCTACCATGGAAAAAACTTGCTTTCAGCGCAAATAAGAGCCATCCCTTTATCCGAAGTCGGTTTTCGCTGAGGGGAAGCCAACTGCTCAAAGTACCGAAACAAGTCCGTATTTTCGAAGATGCACATGGCCCGTTGCCTCATCCAGTCAGTCAAGCGATGGAAGCGATGCTACTGTTGGGCGAAGACCAACGCAGAAAATGACAAATTATGCCCAGAACACCAAAACAGCTCTCACTGCCGATGTGATGAGATTGTGTTCCTCAAAAGGACCCCAGGGTAAACTGTTGGCTCCATCGCGAGAAGAATCTAGAAAATTACTATATGATGGATCACACTCTACAGAGCACCTCAGTGGCTCGTCTAATAATATTATACACGTATTAATTATAGCTGGACGAATTCATTTGAATAGGCGTACCCAGCGCAACGGGGGCCAAATGATGATGGGACCTATTTATCTACCTTATTGAAATCTACACAATCTGTAGCACTAGGACTGACACAGACGTATTATGGCATCCCCATCCAGTGAAGCAGCATTCCGGCAAAATTATGTCGTATTTGCAATGAGGATCTGCCGCTGGAAATGCCCATCAGGAGTGGTTGTTGGTTGTCCCAAGTGATGGAGCCTTGAATGTTACATTATATGTGGAACTAGATTGCCAGCCGAGTGCAAATACGGTGTACAGCACGGGTCAGTACCTAAAACGTACCGCTTTGCGAGTCCTCACAAAGACCTGACGAAGCAGTTTAAGGGGAAAAGATTTAACCATGTGTACAATAATAGATTCACGCGTATTTCTCTTGGTCCAAGAAGCAGGTGGGCAGCTCCGTAATTATCTTGGCGTCTAGCTTCAGGTTACACACTCAAATCTGACATGTGCTTGTATATCCCACAGGTATCTAACAAAAGAGCACCACACGTTTTCCCTTTAATTTGGACATCGTTTTTCTTCGGTATTCCAAATACATCTTAGGCATCATCTACCGAGCCCCGGGACGAAGCGCAACACCAAGTCGAAACCCCCAAAGTGGACTGACTTTAAGTTGCAACTAACACCTCATGCGAGCTGGCACGTCCCGTTCCCAACCACGGGGGTGCCGCCAGAGGAAAAAAGAAAGAAAGAAAAAGGCCCCCAAGACTCAACGGGAACCGAAAGGATCTGCTTCAGAGTGCGCATGTGGCTTGCTTTTTTCCCTTTTTCCTTTTTCCTTTTGTTTCTCATGTACTTTAGCAAAGGCATGTGACGTGCCAAATAAACGAGCCGTCCCGTCTGCCGTCCTTGTCCAGTGGTTTCCCGTGAGGCTGGCTGCTTGCCGCCCCAAGTAATGCGGCCTGGGCCTCAGGGAAAAAAAGCAAATGACGGGATAGAATGCGGCAAATGATCGACATGCGTCACGAGCTTGCGGCCCAATGCGCTTGCCGTGATGATCTCTTTGCCCAAAAAGCAAATAAAGAATCAAGAATGAAAGAGAAGAGAAAACATGACGCAAAAACCACAACCAACAGCGAGTATACCTTAGTACTTGAGAGAGAGAGAGAGAGAGAGTCGGGGTGTAAAAGCTCCGTAAACCCCCTGCACGCACACCCTCGCGAAGAACTGCCCGGTTGGGGTCTGGGGATTGATAACTGTATCTACTCTGTAGACACACCCAACCAAAAAATAATAATGAAGCGATAATGGCTGGCCCGCCTGCGTGCATGCAGACCGAATGCACGATGGCGAGGCTAATCACGCGGCCATGCTTCTTATGTGGGTAAAGCCTTGTCGTTGACCGAGTTCTGTGTGGGAGTCACTTCACCGCACTTGGATGTAACACAGCCAGAACATCGCGTGTCATGCGTTATTATAGTAACACTTGTACTTGTACTTGCTCTTGTAGTTTACAGTTTCAAGGCGAATGAATCGAGATAACGAGAGGAAAGAAGAAGAGGAAATCGGCAGCCCTAAGCAAAAGTGCTTGATAATACGGCATTCGCCGTCTTTCTCCACACAGCCAAAAGAAAGAGGCATATGCTCAAATCCAGCGTCACGCGTGCTCACAGATCTGCGCTCTGAGCCAAGTATAGTAGACCGAGACCAACATCATCAAAAATAAGGCGTACGCAAAAAGAGAGAGAAGGAGAGAAGAAAATATCTCACAACGCCAAAACCAGTCATATCTCGAAAGGGAACGCTATGCCCGGCCAAGGGGACGGATCAGTAACCGTTTCCGTTTTGTTGGTCGCTCGCTGTCAAATCTCACCTCGCATTTGCCCCACGCTCTCTCTCTCACTCACTCACTCACCCCCAGAGCAGGCTCGTGAACTTCTCACCTCCAAATCTAGACATCATCACAGAAACAGCTAGTAAAATGGAGAGGCGGGAAAAGAATAGGAAAAAAAAAAAAAAAACGTCCAATATCAATATACTACATACGTCAAGCGAGAATTACAGCATTCGCTGCAGCCTGATTTCGAAACTCACATCATACCACAACACCAAACTGGCGCTCTCCGTTATTTATCGGCCAACTTTGTCAAGGTGTGGCAGCCCAAGGATACGCTCGACTAGGGTCGTAGTCCTTCTTAGTCCCAAGCCACTTAGAACCATCAAACTCAACCGTTTTGTCCGTGGATTTCCGTGGGTTTTAACGGGTCGATGCATACTACTTCCAAAGGTACCCGAATAGCCGTTTGTGCTGTGCTCGGAACAGTAACTTTGCCAAAACACTAAACCAGCCCATCTTATTCTGATCTCATTTTTTGTTTCGTTTTTTCGGTCATCGTCTTTTTTTTTGTCTTCATCCCTCCCCCTCCCTGGTCCCCTTCTATCCGCTCCACTAAGATAACTTAGGCTGTACTTGTATGCTCCGAAGGAGCGCATATAACTACCTAGGTATCGAATTGCTCCGAACCAGCATCCAGGACCTGGTCCATCCCGTACCCGGTTCTTGTTTTTTGGTATCCCAACCTTTTCTCCACACCAAAAGGTTAAGAGTAATTTCGTCTTCTGGGTATATGACAGGGAAGCCTGAAAGAATCTTCTTTTTCGACATGGATCTTTGACTTCCATTCGCAGTAAAGTCTTCATCGACAAAAGCAGAAATTCGTCAATCTGACATTAAGCTCGCTCCAACTAGCCGTCTATTCCGTAGATTGAGCCGTAATTTAACACAAAACAAATCAAACCCGGCAAATTTTGACCAGAGAAAAACAAGGCAAGCTATGTACTAGAGAAGAAAGCCGAGAGCGGTTGGCCCCTACGCAGCCTAGAGACAAAAAAATGATATCGTTCACATCTGTACTCGTACAAGTGCATGTCAGCAAGAGAGCACCTTGTTTCTCCCTTGTACAGACACTGCCCTGTCACATTCGGGTGATTTTGTACTAACCCATCAACCAACAGCATATCTAGGATGTCCCTTGAAAGAAAGCTTACGACTGCGGTGGACAAAGGCAGTGAACCTGTTCGGTTTCGGGTTTGGTTTGCCGAGGGAATCACTCCATATCCTAGATGAAACAGAGAGGCGGCAGAGAGCTGCCTTCGGGTATACTCATGCACTCCGAGAGGCGTCGAGAGGCGTCGAGGAAATCTCTTTTGTACGCCGTTATGCAGATACGCTCCGTCTTCTACTCTGTACGTACCTCGGTAGTATATCAACAGGTAGGAGGTAGATACCCTCGTCAACTAATCGACAAGCTTTCGAATTCGGGGTTCTGCCTTGTTGGATGAACCCTGCCTGGCCCGTTGGATGGTCCAGAATCTTGGCAGAAGATGCATCTTCCGCCCTGTCATGACCACATTCAGCCCTTGGCCGGCGACGGTCCCTTCTTTTCATCAACCTCCTTCTGTTAAGAGGTGTTTTCCGCGCGGAGAGACCGGTGTACAGTTGCCGTGCTCGCATACGTAGATCGTCCACGTGCCCTACGGCAGAGATGGAGCCATGCAAAACGTGGGAAGTGCATAGTAGGATCTCAACCTGCTGGTTTCGCACGCTGGGGTCAGATTAGGGTCCTTCCTTCATGATACGTGACACTCGTTCGGTAAGCCAAAGAGGCTGGGGGAACCTAAACTCCGTACGGCAATCCAGCCTTTTAAATTAAAGGCTCCGATTGACATGCCGTGACCGACAGAGGAACCGTACAGGTTTGGCGTAGAATGGAAGCATCTACCCCAACCTCTGTAAGCGGAACCTGCTCGATACGGAGTACAGATCGGCAGCAAACCATTAGCTGTTGGCTGTCACGCCCCGTGTCCATGTTGTCAAACCAAGAGCCAGAGCCCGTGCGCTACACGGCACACGAAAGACGGTCGTGTAAAGGCATGGGGGACGTCAGTCAATCTGCTGAGACGTTTCACCCTCTCAAATAGAACCAGCTGCAGTCGGACGCTATGCTTGTTCTCACCGACCGACGAACTTGGCAATGAGCATCCCACGTTCAAGTCACTCCGTCTCCGGGCTCCCGCGGGCTGCTCCAACTAGATAAAGTTGAGGTCTTTCACGTGCCGATGTGCGTGTGGCCGTAGCGCGTGGCTCTATTGGATGCCAAAACCAACGTCGTGTCGTCGTCGAAACATCCATCTACGTCTGATGACGAGGTCGAAGCAGTGTACCCCCATGCCCAATCGCCAGAAACCCACTGGACAAACTCTATAAGCGACATGGCAAGGGAGGCGGTTCGCCAGATTTTGCCATACTGCCAGTACTAGCCAATACCGTGGCAGTAGCCGCGAGTGCTGACGATTTCGTATCCGCGGCGCGGTCGTGGCGGCTAGTTCACAATGTAATCATAGAGATAGACAAATAGCCCAGGTAATGTCGTCTTGAGCTAAGCATCCCAATACGATGCTGGGCAAAAGAGCTAGCCCCCACTTACGCAGCGGAAACTATGATATCAAGCCTCCAAAACGCGGAGAGAAAGAAGGAAGAAACAGAAGAGAGAAGAGAGAAGAGTAATGAGAGGGGCTCCATATGCCTTGTCCATTCTCTTCTCTTCTCCCCTTCGCTTTCGGCAGAATCCTGCTATCAACTGTCAAATATGACATATGGCGCTTACACGGGCGAAACTGTCACTTTGTAAGGATAAGAGACGCTACCTGACAAGCATTTTGGCAGGGTCGAAGACTTCGTGATGCCGCTAGCGCACCCAGCCGTATTCTGTCGAGATGCAAATTTTAAATTTGAGTCTTTTTGCAGTTGATGGCTTCGACAACAGCTGACATGTCACATTCTCCTAATCTCTGGACCCTAGCATATTTTCCGACAAGCACCAAACCAGTGTGAAGGAGGTGACATTGCGGGAAACCATGACCTCCTCGTTACGACAGAGACAAGAGACTGCAGGATGGGCTCGGATGCGAGGTTCATCCCCCATGAAAGGATTCGGCCGACCCAAGCCCGTGTCCTTGGAGCTGCGCGATTTGACTTGGCGATGTTGCTAACGGCGCCGTCGCCATGCTACCCTGGGCTGAGCAGCCAGCCGAGTCGTTTGCTTTGGCCCCCACGAGCTCTTTGGCGATCAACCCCTCGTTCAATTGCTCCTCCTGTTCTCTCGCTTGACCGTTAGGAGAAGCAAAAGGTAAGAAGCTAAAAACGAACGTATCAGCAAACACAAAGAGAGGGGAAAAAAGAAGAAAAAACCTCAACTGTGGAGAGCTGAGGAGGGGTTGTTAGACAGCTGCGAAACCCGCCTCTTAGAAAGACATTTTGTCACGCTTGACAGATCGAATCTCGTACTCGATGATGGCATTGTCTATCTCGAACAAGTTGTGATGGGGGAGGAGTGGGGGGAAGCACAGAGATTAAGTTGACAAAGTGTTATTGGTAGGACCAAACTTTGGAAGTTACCGGCCAAGCGCGGCACAGAGCGGAAAAGTACCGTCTTGTACCAGTGCTGCTGCTATTATGTAATGCTTGATGGCGAGCTGCCAGTTGACGGCGTCTTACGCTTGACGTCTACTTGGAAAGACCCCATCACGGACCCTTTGACAAGTTTTCTTTTCCCTCTTTTTTCTGGGTCTCTCATCGTCCATCAAGTGCTAAAATCTAGTCTGAGCCGTTTTCTCCCACTATCTCGTAGTCAGCAGGAACGGCACGAGCCTCGTGTTAGCGCTGGATCCAACAGCAACTTTGGTGCCTCTAATGAAGCTGCAGACGTCACAGAGACAATATGGGGATCGGGCCCGGAGCGCCTCGCTGCCGTGGCGCGTCGATTCGATGGCGCCTTATTTGCGAGACAGAAGAAAAAAGGTCGGGTGGTTAATACTTGGCTCCAATGCTAATCTCTCGCTCATTTTAGCCGTATGCACGCCGGCCAGACAGACTCGTACTGTACAGTACAGTACGGTCCAATGCTGGGCAACTGGGCTAACTCCAAGTGTCATACGGCTGTACTGTACGGTACGGGACGATATATGCATGATTACAAACATCGAATGGGCTTGCCAGATTACACCGGCTAATGAGCAAAAGCTGGCCAACCAGCCACAGCTGTTCAGCCCGTGGGGAAGATGGACTCAGACCGGCTGCACGTCGAGTTGCCATGCAGGAACCTGGAGAGCCAATTTTGAATGGACAGCCCTGGTGATAAGATACAGAGCGACCAAAATGCGGTAAAGCAGAACGACCTTGTACCTGGTACGAGCGCCGCTTCGCTTCGTGCGAGTGCATTTACATGCATCTTTGTTGCCCGCCACAAAGCATTGAGTCGGTCAGCTCAGCTGCATCTCAGGCCTCATCTCTGACCTTGCATCGCACAATCTAAACAGCAAGGGAAGGTCCTCCGTGCATACATGCTGCGTACAATACAGTACATCCTAGGACCAAAAAACAAAAAGAGATATACCCGAAGGGATTCATTGTGGGCAACTGAATCATGCAGCAATTTTTTTTCCGAACCGCCCTGCTGGGTGAGACAAGCGGCCCATGCCAGGCGCAGCAATGAGGAAAAAGGAACAATAAAGAGACAACTGTAACACAAGAATCCTGCGCGCAACCGCACCGAAAAAAGCAAAAGCAAGACATTTCTTACAAGTCATCATGCATGAGACCTGTCAAATTCTTGTTGTCCTTTTCCATCTTTGCTTTTTCTGGGGAGGGATTTCAAAAAGGCAAGCACAGCGAGAGAATACTACCTCTCGGCTTTCGAAGAAGCGCAATCGAGGCGAATTTCGGAGACCACTCCGAAGGGGACGTCCAGAGTCCTGCCTCTCACATGAGCGGCCGGCTCTGCGCGAGATTGGATCGTCGATTATTTTTCTATTTTTTATTTTTCTTTTCTTCCTCGGGGCGGACCAGGGGGTGGTCCAAGAGACATGGGGCCAAGTCTCGCTGGTATCCATGCTCGGGAAATGATGCGGTGAGTAAAGTGAGCCGTTGGGTAGGGCCATGTACTCGTACAAAGGGAAATGCGGTGCGCACGGGGTACTGAGTACATGGCACTAGCAGTTCTGCAAAAAGAAAAGAAGGTGAATTTTGGCACTAAAATCAAGAAAGTAGAGCGAAGTTGGGGCTAGGGAGTGCAGCTCTGGATTGTGGTCTGCACGTACGGAGTACTCGTGTTGCTAGCGGTGTTCACTCACTCCTTCTAAAGGCAAAGGCCGAAAAAAAGAAAAAAAAAAGTAACATGACATTGAAAAGACGGCAGCAAGGGGGTACAACGGCCATGCTGCGACATTCCGGGACATTTTGCGGGAGAGTAAGACCTGGAGACGGCTTGGGCTGGGCATCATTTGATCCATCCAGACAGAACTCAGCCAAGTACCTGTCCCTCGTTGGCTACTCCCGCAGATACTTTCATGCCAACCTCCCACCACGCAGCTTAGCCTGTAAGAAGCGAAACTCAATGATGAACCTGGCCCCGTACCTGTACCTGTACCAAGATAGGTACCTACCTTACCAATACTCGTACTCACCTCGTGCGTCTCTGCCCGTGTGCAAAAAAGGGAGCTGGAGGCGGTCAGGTGAAATTCCATCTGCGCCCAAAACTACCTAGGCAGCATTTCGAGCAGCACGAGTATGTATTACTCAAAAGTCGCGAGAGAAAAGAATGGGAATATGCTGGAGCTCCGCTGGTTGGTTGCATGTACCAGGTACCGCTGGGCACGGAGCAGCGCTTCGGACGAGGTACTTCGTAAAAAAGGCGTCCGTGCTCCTCAATATCTTGGACGAAACGGCCCCAGGCAATGATCAGCTGTGGATCTAACAGTTGGAGTAATGGCAGAAAAAATGGAAGGGAAATGGAAAAAAGTATTGAAAGTGAAAATGGCCAGGCCCATCAAAGACCCTTGGACAGGCCCAACCCAGCTGCTGTATGTACAAGCTACAGGTACGGAGCAATATTTGCCCATCCATTATTATTTCCCGCTCAGCTGGCGGGAAATACCCGACTACGAGTATACTCGTACTTTGCAAATGGTGCTAGGCATGAAATTAAGTGAGTGCTCCGTAATGACCTAGCGGGACCCAGATGGGGGAATGAGGAGAGAAAAAATTTTCTGCTTTTATGGAGTTTGCAACTTCATAGCCTGCGTCAAGATAGGTACTAGATAGGTAGAGATGGTCTGGCGGTCAATGCTGTGCTTCGTTAGATGTCTCATGGGGGCCCGCATGTATCTCCATGTAGTTCCTCACACGCAGCAAGAAGAGGCAAAACCCGCGCGGTGTTAGTAGCGTTTGCCGTCGGAAGACGATCGCCCAGCACGTCAAAGAGGCCATTTGATCAGTTACTCAATTGGTGCTCGCACGGGTTGGTTACAGGTTCTCGTAATCATGTACGTATTCGTACAGTACGTGTACTGGCGGGAGATGAAGTGCGTCCATCACGCGTGTTATGGCCACTAGCACCAAAGCATCCCGGACGACGACGACCAAGGCGGCATCTGGTCTCCAGTACTGTATGTATTGTACAGTGCACAGAGGTAGTATCTCCATGGTGAAAGGAGGGAAGGGAAGCAAGTCGACACGCACGCAGGGTCCCCGAGTCCCCGCCACGGAAAGGAACAAGACAAGCACCAATCTGGAAACGAAATCGCCATAAGCTGCATCGGGCCCTAGAACAATGCCGACATTCTAAAGTCCACAAATTCGGCGTCTGGTTGGTACGGCGAATGTGATAGGTGATACTGCATTACACCAGCTCAAGGAGCCGCCGACGAGCAGGTCTGATATGACACAAATCACTCCACAGATGAGCTCTGCCAAGGAAAGCATGGACTGTCGATAGTCAGAGGCCCGGGTGTTGGTTTGACTCGAGGCACCTTGGATAGGCCTTCGCTAGCGGCTGTTTGAATATGGCTGCCCAAGTAAGCATGCTAGCTGGCTCGTCGATGACTTGACTGGACTGATGCCTTGTCGAGCTGCTGCTTGCATGAATGTCTTTGTCGTCTGGTCCTTGCCTCTCCCTCTAAGCCAGCACCAGTGCTGTCGGCCCGGATTCACTTGATGGAGGGTACCGGCGCAATGGTACCCTTAGGAACTCGCTGGCCAGTAGATGGCCTCTGGTGACCTCATCCTGGGAAACCGCTTGATCAATAGGGGCGTCTATTCGGGTCTGGCTGCAACGGCTTCGCCTCTGGAGGTTGCAATGGCGAAAATGGCACGGATATGCCCTGCCCAGCCCATCGTTGGGATGCGGGATGTAGCTCTATCATGGTCCGTAGTGTCATCGACGCCCCCCGGAGCATTTCTCGCAAGGATGCAGGGAGCCCCGACGGACGATTTTGATGAATTTTGCCCAGCACACGACTAGCAAAAGGCCTGCTGTCACTCACGAGCCACAGCCTCATCTGCGCAGGGACGTACTTGGTATAACACATGCCGCTACATCATTATCGCGCACGATCTTTGTCGTGTGCGAGGTGGTTGCTTGTCGTTGTGGTGCCGGCATTTTATTGGAGCCAGTACACCCATTCCAACCACCTGGTGTAGGGTCACCAAGTATGCCGATTGGTCTCTTCTTTTACTTCGTCTGCCGCGCCGACTTACCCTGGACGAATCAAAGTTGACGAGTAAGTAAGATGGAAAAAAAGTTCATACGTTACCGCGAGAAGGAATCTTTCCCCCGCTTCTCAACTGCCTACCTAGCGATAGACAGGACGGACAAGGTACAAGGGATATTGAATGTTTGTCTTGAGGAATTTGGAATAATCAATAGGCTGCCTCGCCATGGTTGCGTTGCATGTTGCATGAGTGCTCGTACAGACTGCACTGCACTGCACAAGCCATGACACATGAAAGCTGATGGATGGTGGCGATGGCGGCTTTGCAGCACCAGATTCGCCAGGCCATCTCAGCTACCCAGGCCAGTCCCCCAGGTAAAACCAGGTTACTGGGAACCGAGCCGCATCGGCTAGCACGGACAGCCCGGCAGACACATCCAACATGGTTTATCATAGGCGGTAAAGGCAGCTGGACAAGGGCCTGAAATCGCTCATCGTCATAATTTGTGTACAGTAGCAGCGCTGGTTGACAGTTGTGAGAGGCCAATTTGGGGCTCCAGGTTTGTTTCAGCGTGGGCTCGCCGAGTGGGAGGCGACAAAGAGGCTCAGCCATCCTTCTTACCTACGTGCCCTCTTTTCTTGTTTCTGTTTCTTTCTTGTCGTATTGCCCGGGATGTTGACTTGGCTTCATCTTGGCTCTTCTCTAATAATAGAGCTGGATGACGGGGGATTTTCCGCTCCCCTGCCTTTCATATGCTGTGCGGGCCGTTTCACGAAGCTGCATGAACATGACAGCGCGATTCCACTACGGAGTACACGACACTGAGAAGAGAGAAAAAAAAAAGAAAAAAGCCCCTGGCCTAGTACAAAGAAGTAGACGCGGCACGGCGGTTGGCTGCGGTGGTGAAGCTAGCAACAACCGCCACGAGTGACAGAAGCTAAAGGACCTGCATTGCTTGAATCAAGCAACGAGACTTGGAGGCAAAAAAAAAGAAAAAGAAAAAAAATTGAACCCCTCACTGACCCCAACTCAAGCCAACGTGTGGTCCGTGTGCGACGGTTGGGTCGAACATTTCGGAGTTTCTGCCCGCCCTGCGTCAACGACTTGCGTCGTCCGCAGATCTTTGTGCACACTTCTTAGACAACGGTTGAAGACGACAAGAGACAAAATACAGCACCAAAGAAGGGAAATTAATGCCCAATGAACCTAAAATGCCCGGCGTATCCGTCTCACGTGGAATTCCCCTTGCCTATCTGCCGCGCTAGAGACATAGAGGCCGTTTCCCACACACTAAACCAGACTGGCGGGAGTGGCTAAAGCCAATGGGTGAAGGCGCTGCAACGGCTGAAGCTGCAAGTGGCGGCAGTAAAAAAACAAAAACAAGAAAAGTTGAGTTCGGGAGGCTACAGTTACGAAAGACGTAACGGACATGCGTTTGGAAGAAGCGACGGAGCGCAGCTTTGGGGGAAAAGGCTTTACGGTGTCTAAAGCCGAGCGCAGCGGCCTAGTGCGCCGAGCGTAGATTATAGTGGCTGCATGGCCGCGCTACAGGAGCATTTTTCGTTTTGGGTACTCTAGAGGAACCCGGAGTCTGGTCCCGCGCCCCGCCCAGCTGGCAGACGTCGGACCGCGCGCGGAAGTACCATCCGCGTACTTGGTGCTCCCTCCTCGACACGACACGAAACCTGCAAACTCCATGTAACTAAACTACACACACATACTCGTACACATACAGACCACACTGGCAGATTGGATGCTAACAAACGGCGCCGGCTGCCCCACGCCACCACCAGTTTGCTGGTCTTGGACTTGTTGCGGCACGGTCCACTCGTCGGGTCCTCAGCTGGGAGAGCTGACTGGCTTTTTCTGGAGCCATCGCGAGGATGAAACCAGGCGGTGGTGACGATGGTGAGGGTTCTAAAGCAACCGTCGAAGGCTTCTCCGCCCTCTCCGCCGCTCTAGGGACTGCATCCGGCGCCCGGATATTACTCGTACGTGCCTTAGGGTTGGGCTTGACGGAGTGGTGCACTCTAGAAGCTCTGGATACTAGACTAGCCGGTGCACTATTGCTTGCTTGCTTGCTGCTTGCTGCTGCTTTCCGTCGGTGTGCTACCAAGACGGTCTCCACGGTGTAAATGGAAGCACCAGAACCAAGGCATTGACACCAGGCAGACGGGGTTATTTGTTCTTTACGGGACATTTCAGCATTTGGGGGTTATCGTGCTAACCTCTTTGCACGTTGGCCTCGGCTCATTTCGGTGGACATTAGTCAGATATTACCGCTGCGTACGGGGCGGCTAGCGAGATGGGCCAAGAAAGGAACGACGACGAGACACAAAAGACAAAAAAAGATGACGGGAATGATGAGCATAGCAAAGACAGGCAAGCGAGTGGCATTTGGAGGGTAGTTTTGCGTTGAAAGGACGCTGGCGGTCGGGGGAGTAGTCCGGACATGCGCAAAGCTCCGGTCCCCAATGTCCAATGTCGTTTACGCTTCTGCCAGTACAAGCAGAGTACATGCCTCTTGTACGACAGCGGGAGCTGCTGGGGGGTGGTTGACATGAGCAGGCTGCGTACATGCAAAGTATTCGTCGAATGGAGACGCCTCGCAAATACATGTACCGGCCACTAGTGCGTGCGGAGCAAATTTGGAGCTGCTGTATCACCATCTTTGTTCTGTTCAGGCAGTTGGAGCTCTTTTGGAGCGATAATGTACCCAAGTACATGCCGTCATGTCCAATGGTAGGTCCACGCGACTGGCCGAGTCCACCCTCATCCTCCACCATGTGCCGCCTCTTTTTTCTTTCTTTCAATATTATTTCCTTTTTCCATCCCGTCTGTGCTGTCACTGCTTGGTGTTGTTATTTATTGCTGCTGCTGTTTGCTCCCGCCACTAATGTAGAGTGATAGTAGGTATCAGCCTATCTTGGCATCCATCTAATACACATTGACACCTTCACCCGTGCATACGAGTACACATCCATCTTGTCTGTACCTGATGTGTACCCTTTCCCTTCTGCCTTGCCCTGGCCATCTGCCCGCAGCCAGCCATCTCCAAAAATTGACCACAGACCCTCGTCTCGCAGGTTGTTGTGATCGCTGCCACTCCCCATCCCCAGCCCCTGGTCGCCTCCGAGTTCCTGGGCAAGTGTTCCATTGGGCGCCAACCATGAAGCCCCCCGGTAGACTGGGTTGACTGGGTTCACTGGGCGCGCCGTATGTATTACCGCTTCCTGTCTACGGCCATGAGGAAAAAACACCTAGACACCTACCTAGGTACTCGTAAACAGACAAGACACCAGCGTCCAAGAGCCCGGCAGACAACCGCCAGGGATCCCTTGCTTGGCCTGTATCGCCGACATCATCCCACAGCCTCTGGTGTTCTCGCCGCAGTCCCAAGTTTGAACCCTGTAATGAAAGCGCAGGCAAACCCTGGCGGGCCCCACCGGCGCAGCATGTACCTAGTACGACAGCTAATTGCTAGCGTGTACCTGGCAAGCCTGGGAGCTTCTGGAGCTCTGGTGGCGTCAGCGGGCCACATGCGCGCGCGCCCCCAGAATGCCAAAAATACGGACAACGGCATGTCGAGGTACCTCGCCAGGTACCTGAACGCCAGCCGACCACCCTCGCTGATTCTGATTAGCCTGGCTGCTGAGTCGGGGTACCTGCCAGGATGCTTGTGCTGGGAGGCCATTTCTCGGGCTCTGGACTCCAGCGAGTGGTATCAGCCAGCACTTTTTCGTCTCACCTGGACGGACACTGGAGCTTTTTTTTTCTTTTTTTTTTTTCTTGTGCTGTCCATACCATACGCATACGGCATCCTTTCTTTGCTCGACGTGTGTTGTGTTACCACCACCCTCTCGACCCTCTCTCACGTCCCCTCGGCCGGCTTCTGGTTTTGACACTCCCCCCCATCCCATCCGCCCATTTGCCCGTCATCGTCGTTCGTTCGCCTAGGCTCGACCTCATCGGGCAGGATTGGCTGGGCTGCAGGGTTCTGGGTACTTGGGAACTTTGTCTTGTCGCCTTGGCCCTCTTCCTTCACTTCCATCCCGCCCCCACAAGCTGCCGGCAACCGGAGGCATAGCTTTGGTGAAGCTCTGCTCTCTGCTGTGCTCTGCTTCTCTCTCTCTCTTCCTTCTCTCTCTCCTCCTCCATTCATCCTGCTGCCCAACGAGAGGCTCGTCCTGGTAGATCGCCCCCCTTTGCCGCGTTCGCGTTACTGGGTTGGGGCTAGGCCAAGCCGTCAATAGCCCGCCTTCTCACCTCGACTATCAACCGAACGTCGTCTGGTCCTGTACCTGGATACTGTACCTACCCGTCCGTATACCTTATACCTACACCTACACCTACACCTCCAGTATACCTTCAAGTCTCTGCTCGACGGCGGCAACTCAGATGTCATCATAGTCGCCCTAATCGTGTGAGGCTCACCCACCCCATGTCCTCCCTGGTTCCCGGTCTCCCGCTGCCAAAGGTCCAATAACCAAGCACCGCTTCATCAAGCCCTCCGGGCCTCACACTTCACTCCCCCCGGTGTCTGGTGTTTCGCCCTCCAGCCCATGGCCAACACCCCTCTGTGGTCCTTGCTTTAACTCTTCGCCTCGTTCCTGATTATGTGTCCGTGTGTCCTAGCTTGTACTGTCTCTACGTCAAGCCAGCATGGATCCAGGACCCGACAGCAAACGACCGCGCCTCTCGTGGGCGGGTGCCGGGCCGCCGCCCACTACGTTGCCGCATCCTCATCATCATTCTCTTCCTCCGTCACCTCATCACTCTCTTCCTCATCCTTCTCACGCTCCTCATGCTGCTTCCAATCCTCAGCTACCGCCGCCGCCGCCGCCGCCTCCTCCCCCCAAGGCCCGTCTCACCACCATCACCACTACCAGCCGTACCCGCCTCGTGCCCCCGAGCTGCCTCCTCCCGCGCCGCCAGCACCGGCGTCGGTTCATGGGCACGCTCAGCAGCATCAAGAGATTGACCGTCGACACTCCGATCAAGAGATTCTCGCTCCCATGCAGGACCCGTACCGCCAACCGCCGCCGCCGCCGCCGCAGCATCACCCGGGACCTCAGCACCCGGGACCGCAACATCCAGGGCCTCAGCATCCCATGTCGCCTGCGCATACTCCCTATCACCCATATCCCAACCGAGATACCATCATAAAGCGAGAGCCCGGCGAGGATCTACGGAGGCCCAACTCGACAGGCCATGCGCCAGAGTCGCTTCCGCCGCCACCACAGATGGCACCTCCACACCCCCAGCAACAACATCCTCAGCAGCATCCTCAACAGCATCCTCAACCACCGCACCCTCAGCAGCACCCTCAACAGCCACAGCAGCAGCAGCACCCTCCGCCGCCGCCCTTTCAAGATAACCCTCCGCCACGACACATGAATTACGAGAATGGGCCGCCATCATTGCCCCCGACTCCCTCAGCATATCGCGCTCCCAGCTTTCCTCCCCCTCCTACACCGATGGCGCATCAGTCTTCCTACGAACAGACTCCCAGCTACCAACCCGCGGAACCTTTCTACAACGTCTACTCAACCCAGAAAAAGAAGAATACCAGAGCTTCACAGGTCTGATTTGGCCCCACTCCCTGTCATGTTACTCTATGTGTGTGGTTGTGTGGGACCCGGAAACTGACATTTCCCAGGCATGCGACCAGTGTCGACAACTCAAAGCCAAGTGCGATGAGACGAAACCGTGTAAAACGTGCAGAGACAAGGGCACGGAGTGCAGATATCGCGACCCCGTGCCAAAAGCGTAAGCAACACCGGGATTTTTTACCATCTTCATTTTACCCGCTAGTCTTAGCCTTTGAAAGTGAAATGTGATCGATGGCTGACATAACTTTGCCGTATAGAACCGATAAAGCGCAGGCCGATATTCTGGATGGTATCTCGAGCATGCAGTCTACGCTTGCCACGCTCGCAGAGCGCTTCGGACACATGGATGACAGGTTGACCAAGATGGAAGCTGTCTTCTCAAAAACGCCAAATTTTCTTCAGCTCAAACGAGATCCCAGTCATGATCCAGAGCTCAAGCCCATGTCAATGCCCGCTCCGGGCTCACCACGTCCGCCGGACGAGTACATGATGGACCGATCTCCCGTGGATGAAATTTCTCGAGACCACCCGGTACTGTCTACTGAATCGGTGCCCGCAGAATCAGTGCCTACTGAGCCTGCGGCCACTACATTCATGGCCGAAGACGAGATAGAGGCGGAACCTGGCCCCCCTGTTGCCCCAGGAGAACCTGCAATCCCCATCAACCATACTACCTTGGCCGGCCTTCTTCTAGACTGGGACCCAATCAGAGAGCTTACGCGGAAGCACCTGGAGCGCGAAGGCATCAAGTTTGTCAGCGAGTATCCCATCAGCCAAGAGCAGAATCGCGGTATCTTGAAGGTATATGGGCGAGGTGAAGACGCGCATTTCCGCGTCTCCAGAGAGGCAACGGCTGATCACGGCAACGTTGATATGGGCGATGACAACATGTCGGATATTGTCTCCTCTTCTCCCGCTGCGGATTGGGGCCAGCTAGGCGGTCTGAGTCCCGGCGATCAGATTGAGTATCGAGGAGGCGTTCTTGGCTCCGATGGAAACCCGGATTTCAGCGAGCACAAGATTGCGCAGTATGTGGAGAGCTTCAAACACAACATCTTGAACATGCACCCAATCATTCAGCCGAAAGTCCTGGATGAGTGGGTCCACCAGTTCTTGAACGATCTTCCCACAGTCAATCCAAAGCCGAAGCCACAGCCGTTGAAGTCGGCTTTCGCCGTCTCTCAGCCACTAGAGGTCACAGGCTCCAAGAGAAAGCGAACTCCTGAGGCGGATGGGCCTTCAACGCCAGGGCCTGTTCGTGTTGGCAAGCCGAGCCGTTCGATCCACAGCGCGCTGGTTCTCATCATCATCGCTCTCGGCAAGGTCTGCTTGCATCAGGAGGATGTGCCCGACGTGATATTCCCGGTCGACCCGATCCCCCATGGGAGCCCAGTTAGCCGCAACGGCGTACCCCCATCGCCAACACAGGGATCACCTCCGGGATTCTTATCACACTCACAATCCTCTGGCTTCCCCTCTCCCCGAGACCAGGAACGCGGCTACCAGAGCAGGAGATCATCTATCCACGGTACTAGTGGGACCGTTCGCTCAGGGTACAGCCTGAAGAAGAACTATGAGGTGATTCCCGGCCTCGAGTACTTTGCGCTGGCAACGGACATTCTGGGAAACCACACGGGCGCCTACCATAATATGAAGAATGTCTATGCCAACATTTTTGCTGGATTGTATCACGGCCAGCTTGCGCGCCCGCTGGAGAGTTTCGCATTTATCCACAAAGCGAGCCACAAGTTGCAAGTCATTATGAGACCGTAAGTTTTCACCTTTGCTGAAATCACAGCAACTGGATTTTTATTACTGGCTGCTAACATATTTCTATAGGAGTTTGGACAAGCTACGGAGGATAAAGACCAAGATGGAATTCATCCAAGAAACAAAGTACAACCAGCTTGCACTCGCCTTTTGGACATGTCTGCAGCTAGAAAGGTAAGGAAAGGAGACGCATTGTGCAGTTATTTCCATACTAATCCGTCACAGTGACTTAATTGCCGAGCTTCCGCTGCCGCCTTCTGGCCTTTTGCAGTACGAGAATGACATGCCTCAGCCCAACATGAGTCTTTTGCAAGGGTTCGACCAAAGAGTTGTAGACAGCTATCCAGCGCAGCTCTATCTCCGGACGCACTTGAACAGCATCCACCGCATGTTCTACTCCCCGGATGATTCTAGCAAACCCGAGGGGCTCAAGAACGTGGATCTGGTGGCAGGTGGTGTCTCCGGCATGCGATGGGTCCCGGCCAGCTTCCGCTTCAACGAAACCGACCCCCCTGCGAATGACATTCTGTCGGCGCGTCTGAGAGGCAAGTATTGGGGAGCGCAGATGATTACGTACCGGCCATTCGTTCGGCAAATCCTCCAGTGGTCCTTTGAGGTGAAACGTCACCCCTCGAGTCCCCACATCCCCATCATGTCAGAATACCGCGATGGTATCATTGCGCCGTATATCCGCCCGGATACTAAGACACCGGGCCAACTTGATCCCTCCATCATCGAGCTGGCCCGAAAGGGTATTGTAGCTTTGATCGAAAGTACCAGGGCGTTTCAAGGGCTTGGGGATAAGCGACCCATTATCACTAACGTGTTTGGCACGGCACATGCGTAAGTTTACACCGATTTATGATAGAAGTGAAGTTGGGTCAAGCTGTTTACTAACATGAATGGCATAGTCAATGGGGCAATCTTCTCGTTCTTTCAGCGGCTTTCAAAGACCCTGTCTTGCACAAGTTTGTAGACGAAGGACTTTTACGCCACTTGTTTAACAGGACGATTGCGTTTCTCCGACAGTCAGCAACACATACGAGCTCTCTGAGGATTGACATGCACATCTTGGAGGGACTTCAGCGAGACCTATTTCCAATGGATGGAAGGACAGACGGAAGGACAGCCTCGAGTTTCTCCTCCAGTAATCCAAGCCATCATACTCCTAAGATTCCGGTTGCAGCACCGCCCTATGCCAACAGCGATCCTAATATTGCACCACCGCCGATGGTGTCACAACCACCGCCGCATATCGAAACGCCTTCGGGGCAGTAAGAGACATGATCGGCCTTCTCTTATTCTCCATTTTTATATGGGCTGACGGAGTCCCTTACTTTATTTTATTTCCTTGCTTATTCTTTTGCAAAGTTCGGAGGCTTAGCTATGTTGCTTTTGTAACTGCGCTTCTTTGACCACTGGCGAAATCTGGGGATTGTGTCATTTTGTCTCTTTTTACAACTATTTACATGAACTTGAACGGGGAAGCATTTGGTGGACAATACAAAGACGTTTGAATGGGCGGTTAGCTCAGCGATACGCCGATATTTACGGTTGACGGCGCAGCGCAGAGCGCAACGATTGCATCATACTTGCGATATTTTTGACTCGTATTTCTCATTTTGGATATCATTTACACACGCAAGGCATAGACCTCATTGATGGTCTTCGGACCATCTTTCTCTTCGTCTCTTCGTTATCTTTTTTACTAAACCAAAAAAAGTCTGAAACAATTTAGAAGCTATCACTTCAAAATGTATCGCTGCTACTTCATACAATGTATCGAATATTGTGTTCCAGGACTGGCGCTGTCGGAAAGCTAATGCTCATTTTTACCGTTTTCACGCTTTTTTTGTTTCATTTCTCTCTTCCTCTTTTTGACGCAACTTATTACAAGCCCGGGATGGATTTGGAGGAGATACCACTACGTATGCAGGCTACCACGCGCATCCATGACTGTTAAGGAATGGCCGATGGTGACAAGGGGAAAGGGGGGAGAAGGGGAGGGGGGAAAGCAGGTGAATGGACAAGGGGACGAAGCGATCATTTGCATGCGCGTAACATTGGATACTTGTTTTGGGAAACTAGGGATAAAGGAAATCATGGATTTTTACTCTTGTTTTTTTTTTTTTGCTCTCTGTCGAGAGGGGAAAAGTGAAGGTGGCATCAAAGGGGGGGACCATGAGGAAGGATTTCGTTCATGGTTGGCTGCTGCACCTTTGTATCAAAGGGAACCTGTTGTTACGCATACGATACGCTATTTACACCCAAACATATATAAAGTATATACATAATATCACTTCCCATAGCAGGATTTAAGCTTCTTGCACAAGTATATCGTTGCTGTGTGAATTGCCGTCGTAGTAAGCGGTCTTTTCTTTTTTGCTTACAAGATAGGATCAATATTATGTATTAGTTAATATTATCAGACCTTGAACTTTCGGCACGAAGGATCCGAGCGCTTCCCAGGGCGATCAATATCATGTGCTGGGGGGGATTCGATGGTAATAATAACTGATATTCCTCGTCTGGGGGCCGGGGTAACCGTGGAGGCGGGTCTGCCGGGGTGCAAACGATCAGCCTTCCCAGGTCTGCTCACCTCTTCTGGGGTGTATCCCGTCTTTTGTCTTATACATACATACATACATGTACACATCTGGTCTCCCCCCTTTGTTTATTAGTTTTCACATCTTTTTGTACATTATTTGTTTGTTTGCCTTTCTATTCGGGCCATCTGCCTAGAAGCAGGTACTGGCATTGACCGTTAGATGCAGGGCAAGCTGGCAGTAAGCAGACATATTGGTTCCGCAATACAGCGGGTATTGCGGTGGGAGTAACAACGGCCAGGGGGGTGTCTTTGGCCGCCTACAACAAACAAGTTACGGAGTAAACTTTTGGTTAGCATGTAAGGAAAGATGCAACAAGAAGAGTGAAATTTCATGGTCCGTGTCAAAGGTCTGGCAGGGGAAGGGGGGGCGTTTGCGTCGCTTGGCAGCGGCTTGATTATCCTGATAAGAGGCAAAAAAGCCTCGTTTTTTGCGTATATGCGTGTGTGTACGGAGTATGCGTGTTAGTGTGTTTGCTGAGCCGAGAGCATGTGACTGAGGGATTGACATTGATGATAAGAATATTGAGGCCGCATTGCAAGGTAGTGGATCAGAGAGGGACGACGGAGCTTAGAGCTGACCCGACCGACTGGACATGGGCAGGGGGGAGGGGAGGCCCTTGGGGTAGACCAATTTGGAGGAGAGCAAGGGGGGGAGGGCAAGTGAGGAGAGGCTTTGAGTCAAGGTTTTGGCCGCCATTTTGGATGGATTCGATGGATGGGATGGACGCGTAGAGTTACATGGATGTGGGATATCCCGCTGTTATTGCCTTTTCTTTCTATTCCCGCGGTGCTTGGCAGGATCTAGGTGCCAACAGTATGTAAGCAAGGGGGCAAGAGATGAAAAAGGATGAAAGGATGAAAGGGTGAATGGCATTGTAACCCATGTGCCGAGTACGAGCCCCATGTGCCGAACGGGAATCGCAAGCAAGGTAACATTGGGAGTTGATGGCCAAGACGCAAGCATGCAAGTATGGGCGTGTGTGTAGAAATGTCATTGGTCTGGCTCTTGAAGGTACAGTAACGAGCAGATGCGTGCCTTGTTGGTTCGCGGGCAGAACAACGAAAGCATCAAAAAGATGGGTTGCATGTGTTCGTGGAGAAGGAAGGGATTCCCGGTCTAGTCTTGACGTGTGTGGCTTGGGGCCGGGAAGAATATCACAGCCTGCATCATCTGCGATTATCTATCTCCCCGTTCACGTTGTGATTCTTGACTGATTTTCAAGGGCCTAGGCCTTTGATGATTGTTGGGGCTTGGTTTCAGCCACCGTCTTGTGTGGTGGGTTGCAGAATGTTCATGTGAGGACTGCAGGCTGCATGTACGTTGCACCCGCGAAGTGCAAGGTAACCCTGGAAACAGGGAAAGGCGAAGAAGGGAAGGGGGCCAGTGCGAAAAAGAGTTTTTAATTTGTCTTGCGGTTGCATTACAAAGATGTTCAAGGAACTATTTGATTTGGGTGGAGGGCTGAAAGGATGACGGGAGCCGAAGACAGGTTTTGGTGTTTCGGGGCTTGCCGCTTTGACAGATAGGACGGAGATTACTACCCAAGGATACAGGATTCCTGGGATTGGAATCTGCACTAATGTAAAGACGGGTTTCTAGGGCTGGATTTGGAAATCTTCAGGTGCTCGGATACGTGATTGTATTTAGGGGGCTTGATGAAAGAGGAGAGGGCGTGCGCGTGTAAGTGAAGCGAGTGCTGGGCATTGTAACGCTTCATTCTTCGTTCGATCTATTGGTGTTTATTGAAGGTCTTGTGCCGTGTTTGACTGGGATTTCCTTCGTACACTCTACATGCTAGGAACTGTATGCTTGTTGTCGTTACACTCGTCGTTGCTTGTGAGTTGGCCTTGCAGACGGTCCCATGGATTAGATAGCTCGCCACGGGAAAATCGGCTCGCTAAAGGAAACAAGATGAAGAACGAACTCGGGATTGACTAAAGACCCAAGGCTACGATGGGCTTCGCTACAACTTTACTAGTACTGATATTTCCCTTGAGTGTCATTCAGCTCGGTAATAGGGCAGCGTTGGGCTGTACAAACCCGACTAATGCCGCTCAACAGGGCATCGAAAACCACAAGGTTGTGTGTCCGTTAGCGCACCCAGGGTCTGCTTTATCTGATGCTGCCTTCGCTAATGCCGAACGAGATAAAGACAGCAAGAAGAGAAATGTGACAGCGAGTTCCGTGGAGGCGAGTTCCTGATCAACGGCGTACCTATTCAAGGAGGTATCACTGAGGAAAGGAAGGGCCCTTTTGCCGCGCATCTTTTACTCGTAACGGTAGACATCACGAGGCCTACTAAGGGATTTTAGTACAACTGGAGGAATACGCTTTGTCGTCATTCCAAGGATCAACTGAGTTATTTCTCTCAGTGTTCCGTTTCTCTGGGGGTTCCGTTTGTCTCTTTTCTTACACGTAACAAACCCCAACCACGAATAAAGTTAGACGAGATGGGAAAATCGCAGTTTAGCGGAGCTATGGATACAATGATTCATCAGGGCCCTCCAAAGTCGTACGAGTATGACAGACGAGATTGACTAGGCAAGGAACCGCCGTTCAGCTATGCTGTATTGTATTAGACGACAGCCGCAAGCGCGTTTCGCGGTTGAGCTCAGACCTCACGTATGCCGGCCTGGCACCAATGGGATGGCGGCTCTGCCGTGTAGCTGAGGCTGTAGTTTATGTCTCGTCGGCGTTAAGCCCAGTTTCCATGTCTTTTGGTTGTCTTGCCAGCTTACATACACGCGGCACGTACGCGGTAAGGGGGAGTTTCTGGTTAGTGTAAGCGGGTTTGACGAGGCGATAAATTAAACCCCGCAAAGTCCTTCTTTGTCTTCGTAACCCTTGTATTAATTACTGCGGAGTTATGTGCTACTAGTAGTAGTAAGTGGCACATGCATGTCTTTGGGCATCTTCTTTCTCTCCTCGCTTCCTAGCTTGAGACGATCCCTCCAGAAACAAAAACGGCCCGTCTGTGGGTGACCGTTACCAGTGACATGGTCATCGGCGTTAAGTACGAGTAGGGGGAAGAGAGTTTTTATGCCTCAAGACGTCAGCAAGGGATTGCCTTGCGTTTATTTCAGCCCTTGGCCATCCCGTGTGGCGTGTGTGTCTCGATGAGGCCTAATGTACGATAATCCAAGACAAGAGGGCTGGACAATCCCCCCGGAGATGCGAGGCAGCCGGGCAAGGGATGCGAGGATCAGCTTCATTGGGGCTTAGTTTCCGGGCATTTGGATTCACGGACATTTCCCGGGTCCTGAGATGGCCTGTGCCGGCTATGTACTCTTGCTCTGCCGGGGACCGGGATGGCTGGTCTCGAACGGCTCTTTGATGCCATCGCCACTGGCGATTACTGGCCGGTGAACGGTATGAGCACTAGGAGTCATGCATCAACGCCGCATTGCATAGGGCAATGCTACGTAAAACTAGGCATCTATATTTACATTTTCCTTGTTTTCATTCATGTTGGTCGGTTAGGAGTACGCGTACCCGGGGATTCACGCTCGTTGCCAAATAGAGACGAAACAAGCTGTAACTTTGCCCACGGACAGCCCACCGGCCGCCCACCAGCGGTTGTGCTGTTCTATGTAACATCATATGTAATCAGTTGTAGTGACAAGTCATCTCTTGAAGCCGAGAGAGAATTCATGTGACAGCTACTTCGTGTGTACAAGCTGTAGCTTCTGAGAAGTGTTGTTGGAAAAATGGAGATTTTCTCGGGGCTTGTGGATATCGGACGGGACGGGCCTTATGGGGTAGGTGGAGAGAGCAATTTACCTGTATACTGGACGTTGGATGTCGCGGAGTCGAGGAGCCGAATTGCGATTAAGTAATCGCCTTTTTACTTAGACAAATAACTCCCCGGAGGATGTGATTGGACGTTTTGAAGCCATCGTAGGATATCGAGTCCGCGCTTGTGCAGACTACGGAGTATATGGACCGACTCGGTTTCACTTTGCCGTCCAGTCTTGCAAATGCCGTGTCTAGCTAGGCCCGTATGCAAGGGGATCCTAAGTCATTACTGGCAGCAGGGATTTTTTATCCGTCCTTTTGCGAGGAGAATTGAAAAATACGTCGAAAAATGGATGTGATGCCGTTGCGTTCTTCTGAATGCTGACTCTCAGTGACATGCCAGGAGGCGTCAATGATACACATCGCGAAGCATACCTCGGCCGTACCGAATACATCTGTCTATTATTATCTAAATACATGTAAAAGAATCGACAGATTTAGCCGCGCGTCTCCCGCTCTCGCTCCCTCAACCCGGATAAAGTCCCTGGCACGCATGGATACATTAGCCTAAGCCGGTCCTCATACTACAAGCAGATGCACAAGTAAGGGATACAAAACCCCCTGTGACATATCGTGATAAGCGTTGCTGGTTTCAGACGGGAATCTGCTTGTGTGACATGCATGTGCTGGCGGCGTAGATTACTTGTATAGGGCGAAGGAGCCGTTGTGGCTGGCTGACTTGGTTAGATCAAAGAGATGACTCGGAGATGATTACTTCGACTCGGTGATTGTTCCTTTTCAGTTGTCTAGGAGATGCAGTGGCTACTCCGGGAGTCTCTCCTAGTTAGTATATTCGACGCCGAGAGTCTGCATCGAGAGTCTGCATCCTGTGAAGCTGACTTGATACTTGACCATGTTACTCACGCGAGTCATGTTATTCATCAACTTTAAATATATTGAATTGCTAATTTTAGATTACTGCAACCGGTTGATCTCGTTTCTATATATAGAATACAACTACACATCACCACTGGAACAAGATATTGCTATTCAATGTTAGTACCTTAAGATTTGGAGGACACACGCGTAGTGTGCATGTACATATCCAAGCAAGCGGAGGTCAGAAAAGCGAGACTGCAAAATGAATAAGTCCATACATTCAGCAATATGAGCACTTAATCAGCTCATCAAGTGGTGCTCTTGTAGGGGGACTTCGGCCAGCACCCGAATTTCACTATATAGTAACAGCTACTAGAGATATATAGATATAGTAGTCGTTATTAGAGAAGTGTAGATATAGTAGTAAATATTAGAGAAAATATAGCTATAGTAGCAGATACTTAAATAACTAGGTATTTATTACTGCTCCTCTTTCACGCAGCATCCGAACAACTTCTGTATGGTTATTTTTCGATGCTGCTTGAAGTGCCGTACCCCAGAACCCTCCGCGCGCGTTAACATCAGCACCATAATTTAGAAGTATCTGGACAACCTCTTCGTGGCCACAATTTGCCGCTGCTTGAAGTGCTGTGCCGCCATACAACCACTCTCCCTGCATGTCAACATCCGCGCCGTTATCCAGTAGTATCTGGACAATCTCTCTATGGCCGTTTTCTGATGCCACTCGAAGCGGCGTGTCACCAACTTTTCCTCGCATATTAACATCAGCGCCGCTGTCCAGCAGCATCTTGACAATCTCTCCATGTCCTTGACCTGATGCCCCGCAAAGCGCTGTGTTGGTCCTATGTGCGTGCGAACTCATACTGGCGCCATTGTCCAGCAACATCCGGACAATCTCTCCATGTCCGTGATATGCTGCTACTTGAAGCGGCGTGCCAAATGATCCTTGTGTATCAACATCAGCGCCAGCATCCAGCGTCATCTGAACAATCTCTTTATACCCATTTGCTGATGCATGGTAAAGCGGCGCGCTGAGACTCTTGGCTGAATATGTATGCCTAAACAGGAGCTCTTGGACTACTTGGTCGAGACCAAATTTGCTAGCAAGATCAAGACTCGTCCAGTTTTTCCATTCATCAGTCCGCGCAGACAGATAAATGATTGATATCCACACGTCGGCTGCGTAACAGAGCGCCAGCGCATCCTTCCGGGATTTGCTGGCTTCGACAGCTCCCTGTGAGCGATAGTGCAATGGCCAAGATCTGGCGGCGTATGAAAGCAAAGGATGACGCCACATACGAGCTCCCATGCCAGAAACTCTTGTAAGATCTGGCAAGAGCAAATATCTAATGCATACTGAAGACATTATGCTGTGCGACTTCGACATGTCGTGAAAGCGCCCCTGCCATTCTCCCTGCCTTTGTGGACGAATAAGAAACTCTCTGGCTGTTGGGTGAATAAAATATAGCTTTCCATCATCGACTCTAATAAAGAGTCCGCATAGGTTTACCAAGTCACCTTTAACATTATTCAAGGACCAGAGCTCATCTTGTAAGGTGGCGTGGGATTCAAACCGGTGTTCCGGTTCCGCTGTAGCCAGCGTCAAGGCGAAATTGGCCTCGGTCAATGTCAGAGGACGCGTCGCTGCTAAGAGGATATGTAGCAGAGCCTCGGTGTAATCGTGTCTTTTACTTCTGGCTAGGATATTTTCGTATGCTTCATATAACGAGGAGGGTAGGCTAGAGAGAACAGCCTCCACATCAACGCCCTTGCAATATTGGCCCGTAATTCTCTTGATGATATCAAGTGTAAGGTATAACCAGAGATATGTGCGATGCTCCATGCTTTCGAGTCGATCAGCAATTAGGCGGCGGTCGTTTTCTGTAAAATTCTGTGCAATTTCGTTCACTCTAAAGCTGATGATCGAATCCACATCGTGGTTGATCTCTGTAGACTTGTCGTCACCATCGAATCGTAGATAGGTAGTAGCGCCAGATGACTTTTGGAAATGCATGTCAATAGCTCCTAATGGACGGCTAGTTATAAGAAATTTGAGCTTCGAGGACGACCCCGGTGGATGCCGATAGAACTCTTTGAGCTCTTCGATAAATATCCATCTGCTGTCCACATGGCATTCGTCGAGGCCATCGAGAACACAGATGATTTCTCCAGAATTCAACGAACTGGCGCATCTCAATAGAATCTTCCATAGCTCAGAAAACTTGTGACTCAATGCTCCGCCAAAATTCTTATACCTAGGGAGTGCTTGTGCAATCAAGCTACCGGTAGGGTCATGAGTGAAGAGCTGGTGAAGTATTGCACAAAGTGCATTGTGAGGGTGCATTCGGCTATCGTCACCATCCTTGAAAAAGAAATAGCAGACGATTGATGTTGTGGCGTTGGTTGACAACCGTCGCTCGTCGATCAGCGATCGCGACAAGACAGATTTCCCACACCCTGGGTCGGCAGAGACGAAGAGAAGACTAGAGACGTTGCTATTTCGCCAGTTGCGAAATCTCTCATCAGTGAAGAACCACTCAAAAGTTTCTTCTACCTTCCGTGGGATCAAGTCTTTGTGGCCTTCATAATCGGACGCGAGAGCTTGGAGAAGGGCTCTCTCTTTCTGATCTTCGTAGTTCTTCTGGACTTCAGCTGCGCTTTCCAGGAGAGTATTGTGAGTTTTATCCAGGAAACCTCGCGACTCTTGCATCTCAATTAGCTGTTCCCTCCAATCTCTCTCAATTTGATCTGCGTTGACCACCTGGAGGGTATTGCGGCATTCTTCATCTAGTTGCTGAATTTCTTGTATCTTCTTGTCCCATTCATCAGGGCTAATGATGTCGTTCCATTCTCGAAAGAGCTGGCGTCTAGAAAGATGGCATAATACTCGAGCCTGATATTCAATTATAACGGAATACAACTTGGCCAAGTGCTGTTCGTAGGACAATTTGTTTAGGGATAGAAGGTATGTCTCTTCACAGATTCGCCAGTACATTTGTATATCGCCAATCAAATTGAAGCCCCTTAACATTGCCTCTTTTTGCTTCATATTACCTGTGATGAGCTGCTATGGTAAGCAAGAGCATAGGAGATGGGAATCCAATGAACATACTGGAAGAAGCAATGAGACACCTGACCATGCTAACGCTGCGTATGGCTGGCTGCTCATAGCAACCTTGACGATTGACTCGGACCAGAGGAAGAATTTTGTTAGTCTCTCAACTTGTATTCTGACCTCAAAATCTGCGCCAAAGAGCGAGACGCGCCAACTCTTCTTTTCTTCATCTTCTGTCGTCCTTTTTACAATTGATTGGATGATTTCGGAGATCGACATGTCTCCACTAGCTGCGTTATCACCTTGCAGAGAGAATAGATACTCCTCATAGGCAAGCATTAAATTGCTCTCCCTCTGTTGGGCCATTTTAAACGCAAGAGCCCATGTGTCATCGTCGGTGCGTACTGGAGAAGCAGCCATTTCGGGTATCAATTGCGATTGAGTAGATTGCGGCGCAAAAGTTGATGGCGCGGAGGATAGGGGATTATGCATATCTATGAGCGTAGAAGAAGAGGTTACTGCTTGTATGCTGTGGATAAGTCTCGACAACGAGGTGACGAAGGATATGTTACGTTGATGATCCAGCTTTCATGCACGTGCATACATGTGCGTAGGCAGCAGTTAATGCCCAACCGCCGACCAGCGGGCGCCTATGTTATGAGGCAAAACCTACTTCACATTCATGCCTACATAGCTAAACTACTATAGCCGACGTTTTGTCCCTGCTACTTCTCTTGGTTCGTGAACGATTTCTTGCATTCAAAGAGTAAGTCATAGCAGAAGCGAACCGACGCACTTCGGTTAGTTCCACGAGAGTCAATAGAGCCCGGCATATATAACAGACTTCGCAGCTGTGAAAGTAATAGCTATGAAGGCCTTGTATTACTAGCAAGGGTCACAGTCTCGTAAGCTATGACCAAGGAAGTGACAAATTAAACGGGAAAGCCCGTTTGCAAATAGTAATCGCTCAAGTGCGTGTGTTTGTATAGTAATCGGACTTTCGGAGAGTGAATCGCGCACCGCAGGGATATGGCGCTTATCACCGCAGTTAGTTATTTGGAACTCATCCAGTATCATGCTGCGTGTTGTGTAATGTGGTGAGAGAACCAAGAATTATCACCACGCCGGCTACATGCATGATTGCAACATGACAACCGCATTCACTGAGTACAAACCTGAAACGTGTCTAAGCGCTGGCCAAAAGAAAATCTGAACCAGAATGGACATTCTTTTAGTCATGAGACGACGACAATGCTGTCCTTGAAATACGAAATATAGGTCGGCAATTTGCAAAGGAACTAGGAGACAAAAGACTGGCTGACAATGTGAACACACGCAATGAAACATTTGAGTAAAGATACATCGAATCCTTTATAAATAAAATGAATTAATTGTAGAGATCAAGTAACTTTGAACAGAACCATAAAGTAACAGTCTTCAAAAAGGTCAAGTCACTCTACTGGCATTCATGACGGCTCTTTGTGTTATCGTCTGTGCTGCGGCCGCCTTTGTTGTCTCAATATGTTCACCATTATGGTAGCGCAAAGAATGCATCGTCTTTAGAGCATTCAATTAATTGAGAAAGAACCTTTCAACATACAATAGAATTGTATGGACATAATCAGTTGTTGTCGTCGTCGAACAATGCAGCTTCAACCCGCATTGAACAGCGGCTAGCGATTCACTGCAGGATGAAAAATCCGAAATAACATAATAGAAACATGTGAATCTGCTCAACATCCAGTATATAATTTTTTCTATGCCGCGATTGCTCTGTATAGTTCGTCATAGCTCATCCCACCATAGTCACTCTCCAATAGCCCCAAATATTACATACATAAAAGACAGATGCCCATAGGTGGCTATTCTTAATCACGAGATTCTATCCAAAGCTAAGTATGCCGCCAATAGAAAGGCAGCGAAACACATCTCTGGCGAACTTCCCAGATGAGCCGCAGGTTCTATTACGACGCTCCCGAAGAATAAACCAGAACGCCGCCACGCCAATGGAAATTGACAGTCAGGATGGACCAGAGAGGTTCGCGCCTTGGTACCCTCTGTATCAGCAAATCAGGAGAGATAATCGGAATCAGCAGCGCAATGACACGATCCTTGTCCCAGTAGCGAACGACCACCTACAGCAGGCAGAAAACGACATTCTGAAAGATATAAACCGCACCATGAGTGTTGCTCCCAAGATCTTCGATAACCACCTCGTCCCCTCAAACGATTATCCGGCTGTACAGCTGCGCAACGGCGTTCTCACATTGGACTTGTCCAGGCCACCGAAGAACTTGGGATGGCTACGAATGAAACTCAGGTCTGCACGCCATGTGCCCGACTGGCCTACCCACAAGTGGCAGTCTTACACGATGCATTCTTACAGGTGCACAACAAAACAAGCCATCATGTGCGAGATGATGGCATTGTTCCGAGATTTTCCAAAGCAGCCCAAGTACATAAGATCGTTCTATCAGCGCTTCGATGAGTTCCCTGAATACGCGGATTTCTCTCGAGGAGTCGAGAAACCTTGTCCTGGATTCGCTCAAGGCTTTAGCGTGGAAGCTTACCCGTGTGTGAAAATTGAATATGTATCGGCAGCTGTATGCGTCTCCCACGATCACGCTTCACTTGTTCACCCACACCTCGCCGGCGATTTTACAGCCGGAGATGTCAACGATCTAGAGGCAGTAAGCGCGCGCCATGGAGCGGCACTCGTCTACATGAGGAATCTGGCTCTAGCCCACATGGGGGTGGAAGTCATAAAAGACTTTGCTGGAATCATAACCTTTACCACTAACGGCACGTACATCAACTTCTTTGCGCACTATTCGTCCACGTCGGCTGAGGGCAAGGTGGAATATCACCAATACCCTATTGCATCAGTGAATCTGATGAGATCTTATCCTGAGTTTATTCGGGGCGTTAGCATGCTTCGGAACTGCCAGGATTTTGCCCTTTTGATGGCTACTGCTCTCAAAAACGATCTGGAGAAGTATCATGTGAGAGAGGGTAGCAATGCTTGGGTTTATCACCTGGAAGAGGGTGATCATATACTATCGGAAAGCTATGATAGTGAGATGGAGTATGATGAATGCATGGAGTATGGAAACAAGGACGTCACTAATCGGAACAGAGGGTCGTGTTCCCAGAAGCGGCCGGCCGGCAAATGTCCCGACGAGTGTCCACGAAAGCGAAGGAGGTGATCTTTTCATTATTTCTTCACTACCGTGTCATAATGCGCACATAGGCAAGTACTAATTATTAGAGCAGTTATCAGCGAAGGACTCATAGAATCATCATCGCACGGCGCACATGAGGGGGGATATTGTAATAGTTAATACTTTGGCTCACAATGAGCTATATATAATACTAATACTTCACATACTCTGTACATCGGATGGCGTGACAAAACCTCGAAGATGTGGTGACAGATAGAGAGAGTACATGTACGTATGTACTTTTGTAGAGCATCCCAAATAGGCAGTGAGGGCAAAAAAGGAAACCCTCGTATTGTCGTGATAATCACAACAGAGAGCGACGAGATCAAAAAATGACACCTGAGGGATTCGAACCCTCGCCTATTACTAGACCGCGAAGCAAGATAAATCCTGAACACGGCGCCTTAGACCACTCGGCCAAAGTGCCTTGATGATTGTATGGAGGAGGCAAATTTTGCACTATGAGGTCCACAAGGAGACACAATTACGTATCTCTGCCCGACTTGATGTTAGCAGTTCCCGCGCTGTGGAGTAATGTTATCTGTTAGTTGATAGTGGGTTCGCAAGGGCTGCTGTCAATGGAACGGAAGAGCCAACGTGTAAGTGCTGTTGGCTGGTACTTTCTGATGTCTCCCTCATATAGCTGAGTGACAAACAATATGGAGATAGAAACACCAATCAAAGTGTATAGCCATCCTGAAGGATGTTGGATGCATCTTCTCTTGCCAGGTATAATCGAGCATATTGTTCCTACGGAGACGGAACCCCGCCATTGCGAGGACTAAGACTGGAGCTCTCCACACCCCGCCATCCAAAGTAGACGCTCATACGCCTTTCTCGGCAATCATCGCCTCACGTAGTTACACATTAATCCGACTTCGCTGTCTATGAGATAATTGCTCACTAAGCAGCTGAGTCGATGTATGTAATATATATTGTATCATCAAGCCATTAAAGTGCTTTTTTCTCTTATCAAGATCGTCGTCCGTTTCTCAACACTCATATTTGTGATACCCCTCCATCTCCATATTATCTTTTACGTTTTGTCATCTCACCATCACCCGCGATGGCAAATTCATCCAAGGAGCGCGGCATTCGCATAGCAATCGACCGAGGCGGCACCTTTACCGACTGCGTTGGCGAGCACAATGGCGAGGAAATCATCATCAAGCTCCTCTCCGAGGACCCGGCAAACTACAAAGATGCGCCGCTCGAAGGCATCCGGCGCATCATGAGCCATTTCCTCAAGCGAGACATCCCCCGCGGCGAGCCCTTGGATACATCGAAGATTGATTCCATCCGTATGGGCACCACCGTGGCGACGAATGCGTTGCTGGAAAGGAAGGGCGAGAAGATTGCCATGATCGTCACAAAGGGGTTTAAGGACTGCTTGACGATTGGCAACCAGTCCAGGCCCAAGATTTTTGACCTGGCCATCAGGAAGCCTGATGTTTTGTATGAGCAGGTCGTGGAAATTGACGAGCGAGTTACACTGGAGGATTATGCTGAAGACCCGGAGAGGAAAATCACAGCGACAGATGCTCAGGCGGGCACCAAGGAGGCCGAGGGCAAAGAGCTCGTCAGGGGTCTCTCTGGCGAGACGGTCAGGATATTGAGACGCCCCAAACACGGCGACATCAGAGAAAAGCTACAGAAGGTGTATGATTCGGGAATTCGCAGCATAGCCGTTTGCCTTATGCACGGATATACGTTCCCCGAGCACGAAGCTTTGACAGGCAAGATCGCAAAGGAGATTGGCTTCCAACACATCTCACTCAGCCATGAGCTGATGCCCATGGTGAAGCTTGTACCGCGAGCAACTTCAGTCTGCGCAGATGCGTATCTGACTCCCGCAATTAGGAAGTACATAGATGGCTTCCAGGCGGGATTTGAAGGAGGCCTGGGCACGGAGAGCGTCAAGCACGAGAAGGGTCCCAAGGGCGCTCGCTGTGAGTTTATGCAGAGCGATGGCGGTCTTGTTGATGTCGACAAATTCACGGGTCTCAAGGCCATTTTATCTGGTCCCGCAGGAGGTGTAGTCGGCTATGCTATGACATCCTATGATGAAGAGACGAGGGTTCCCGTTATTGGATTTGACATGGTAAAGTCTCTCTCTGGCATCAAGCTTCAAGTTGTATTCAAATCTAACAATGAAATAGGGAGGCACTAGTACAGACGTTTCTCGTTACGGAGAGGGCCGATATGAGCACGTCTTTGAAACAACTACTGCCGGCGTCACGATTCAGTCTCCTCAGCTTGACATCAACACTGTCGCCGCTGGTGGTGGCTCTCGTCTCTTCTTCCGTAATGGACTATTCGTCGTAGGGCCGGAGTCTGCCGGTGCGCATCCCGGCCCTGCCTGCTACAGAAAAGGTGGCCCTGCGACTGTCACGGATGCCAACCTGTACCTGGGCCGCCTTCTGCCGGAATTCTTCCCCAAAATCTTTGGCAAAAATGAGGATGAGGGACTGGATCTGGAGGCGAGCAAAAAGGTGTTGCAGGAGCTGACAGACCAAGTCAACCAAGAAACTGGAAAAAACTTGTCCGTAGATGAAGTCGCATTTGGATTCCTGACAGTTGCAAACGAGACCATGACAAGACCTATCCGATCTATCACCGAAGCAAAGGGCCACGATACCTCTAAACACCGTCTGGCAACCTTTGGCGGTGCTGGCGGCCAACATGCTGTCGCTATCGCAGAATCTCTCGGCATTAGCCAGATCCTTGTCCACCGATATTCATCTGTCCTCTCTGCCTACGGCATGGCACTTGCAGACGTTGTGGATGAGCGACAAGAACCCGATTCTTCGGTCTGGGAAGACAACGGCAAAGTAGTTACCGAGCTGAAGGCCAAGATGGAGAAATTGAAGGACAAGTCACGAGCTGCTCTAAAAGACCAAGGTTTCGATGAGAACGAGATTGTGTTTGAGGAGTATCTCAACTGTAGATACCGCGGTACTGAGTCCGCTCTCATGATCATCAAGCCTAGCGAAGAAGAAGCAAAGGCGAGTTTTGATGGCAAAGACTGGGAGTTTGGCAAGGCTTTTATCAAGCACCATCGTTACGAGTTTGGTTTCACGCTGGATGATCGAGACATCATTGTAGACGACGTTAGAGTGCGTGGAATTGGAAAAAGTTTCCGCCACCAAGAAAAGACCATTGACCAGCAGCTCAAATCGATCAAAAGACAAGATGCTCCCTCGAAGAAGCAGCACAGTGAGCAGGAAGTCTACTTTGAAGGCGGCAGAGTCAAGACTCCTGTTTACAAGCTCAAGGATTTGAATGAGGGCCATGTGGTCAATGGACCGGCTATGCTGGCAGACGGAACTCAAACCATTGTTGTGACTCCACGCACCAAGGCTCTCATTACGGGAACACATGTTGTCTTGGACATTTCAAAGGAAGGCACCAAAGATGAGTACGTTTCAAGATCTCACTAAAATGTCGGAAGTGAACTAATTATGAATAGGTCCCACAACACCGGAGGAGACCGCGAGGTTGACCCCATCATGCTCAGCATCTTTGGACACAGATTCATGGCTATTGCAGAACAAATGGGCCGAGCTTTGCAAAAGACGAGCGTCAGCACAAATGTCAAAGAAAGACTCGATTTCTCCTGTGCCATATTTGATGCTTCTGGCAACCTGGTAGCCAACGCACCACACTTGCCCGTACACTTGGGAAGTATGAGCCACTTGGTTCGTCGACAAGCAGAGATCTGGAAAGGAAGACTACAAAAAGGAGACGTCATCATCTCCAACCACCCTTCGTACGGAGGCACCCATCTTCCAGACGTGACGCTGGTGATGCCCGCTTTCGACCCCAAGGGGGAGAACATCCTCTTTTACGCAGCATCCCGAGCCCACCATGCCGACATTGGTGGAATTAGCGCCGGTAGCATGCCACCGCACTCTCGCGAGCTATTCCAAGAAGGAGCCTCCATCAAGAGTGAAAAGTTGGTCAGTGGCGGCAAATTCGACGAGAAGCGTGTTATCGAGCTCTTCTACAATGAGCCGGCCCAGTACCCTGGATGCAGCGGTACTCGAAGCCTTGCAGATAACATCAATGACCTAAAAGCGCAGGTATCTGCCAACAACAAGGGTATCTCTCTCATTGAAACTCTGATCGATGAATATGGTGAGGAAACTGTTCAGTTTTACATGGTAAACATCCAGAAGAATGCCGAGATGTGCGTACGACGACTGCTCAAGGACGTCTATAAGCGGTTTGAGGGCAAGGAGTTATCTGCTGTGGACTACATGGACGACGGAACTCCCATTCGGCTCAAAGTCACCATCGATCCTGAGGCAGGCGAAGCTGAGTTTGACTTTGAAGGAACTGGACCTGAAGTGTACGGCAACATCAATGCTCCTCAGGCAATCACTTTTAGTGCCATCATCTACTGCCTACGCTGCCTCATCTCTGAAGATATTCCCTTGAACCAAGGATGTCTGAAGCCGATCCACGTCAAGATTCCCCCTAAATCCCTCCTTTCGCCATCTGGCAACGCGGCCGTGGTTGGTGGAAACGTGCTCACCAGTCAGCGAATTACCGACGTCGTGTTCAAGGCCTTCCAAGCCTGTGCCGCCAGTCAGGGATGCTGTAACAATCTCACATTCGGCTTTGGAGGGAACCAATCCGGCAAGCAAGCCGTCAAGGGCTTTGGCTACTACGAGACCATTGCAGGTGGAAGTGGTGCCGGACCCGACTGGGTTGGCACGAGCGGCGTGCACGTCCATATGACCAACACGAGAATCACAGACTCGGAGATCTTTGAGCGAAGGTATCCCGTCATCTTGAAGGAGTTTTCCATTCGAAAAGGATCGGGAGGCGATGGTCAGCACCGTGGTGGCGACGGAGTCATCCGAGATATAGAGTTCCGCATACCCCTGCAAGTGTCCATCCTTAGCGAGAGACGTGTATACCGTCCATATGGTCTCAACGGTGGCGAGGACGCCCAGTGTGGATTGAACCTGTGGGTGAGAAAAGTGGAAAAGGCGAACTGGGAACGGTCCCTCAAGAAGCTCCAAGGAGAAGAAGACTCAGGGCAGACGGAATACGAAGAGCGGCATATCAACTTGGGAGCCAAAAACACGGCTGCCATGTCAGCAGGGGACCGCATCATCATATGCACCCCAGGAGGCGGAGGTTGGGGAAAGCCAGGCGAAAAGAGCCAAGAGAGAAAAAGAGCGGATGTCACTGAGAGCTGGAGCAAGGGCAGTTTCGCGGCTAGAGAAGAGACTGCTTTACAGGCTTAGTTGGGGCATTTCCAAGTAGCAGATGTAAAAGCAGGCAGCAGATATTCTGAAAAGACAAGGGTCATGATTATGATATAAACAGGGAAACTGATCACCTTCCGTAAGCTGGGCTGAATGTTGAAGGATCCGTAGGAGCAGCCTGATCCGTGCCACAGACCAGTAAGCAGTAATCTCAGCCCTATTTCCAAAGTATGTACATCCTTACTTGGTCTCAAAAAACAACCAACTCGATCAAGGTCAAAGTTGCATAAGACCAACCAACGCCTTCCAATAGGGGTATAAGCCAACCCCCGGTCAAGTCGCGAATTTAGAACACGATACCCTTCGCTAGACTCCTATTCAGCAAAGACTGCTGCTGCCCATTAGCCAGTAAAATGGTGCTTTTTTTTTTCAGCTTCAGCCCTACGAGTCAGGCTGCCGATCTCCGATGTGCCGTGGTTGCATCCTTGGCCCCCAAATCCTTCGAAAGCGTAGCTTGCTGCAGTAGGCCAGCATTACATCTCTGCACTCTGCACTCTGCCGGGCGTGTGCTAAAACTTTTGTGACCTTGCATGCTACTCTTCTCGCCAATTACAAGGCGTACCAACGGGTTTAGGGGAGTGAGGCTCCGCCGTTGGTGCTCCTGAGCTGCGATGCGGTGGGATCGGTTGATCGATTCACGATGATTTTGGATGTATCGTCTTTTCTCACCCTAGGCCTAGCCCGAGGAAAGATCCGAGCCGTGGTGCTTGTTCTAGCCCCACAACGAGTTGTCTTCAGCGTGTAAGTTGTTGGTCTTCTATACATGTAGCTTCATAAAGTGTCGTTCTATAACTCCCTCTCCTGGATGCTCTTTGATTACGGAACCCGAAAACGGAGAAAGAACCAGTTTTCGACGCACGGCCATTACGTGTTATTCTGTCGAAAAGTGCCTCATCCCCGTAGCTTCGTTTCGGCGGCTGCAGATTTGAGTTTTGCCATAACCCCGACGCAATCGTCGGCCGACATCAATGGCCGAATGTCCACCCCCTTGTCGACTCCATATAAGAGATTTTGACCCAAACCCGCAACACACACCGTACCTTGTAAGCACAATGGGAATCCTGAGAAACGGAACAAAGGACTGTGATCGTCGGGGAACCGGATACACAACACGTGCATTGCATACTCACCGTTGTACTGACCGGGTACCCTGCCTGTCTCGGCTAAATTGACACTTTTTTTTTCTTTTGGCTTGTCTTCCTTGGTTGAGACCATGAAAGCCGCCTCCGCTTTCTGCATGATTTTGGCCTTGTTAGGCAGCGTTAGATGCATCTCTTAGCGGTAGCGACGCCGCTATCATGCTCCTCTCCGATAGCAAGCTTTGCCAAAGTCGACACTAAGGTTTTTGCATTCCGAGGCCGTTCGGCATCTTGTGATTCTTAACAGCGGCTTATCAATGCGGCAGATTTCTCCTCTCTCTGCTGTCTTTTGCTCCTTGTCTCTCTCTGTCTTTTTGAAACCCCCCTTTTTTGGTTGGAGCGGCTCTGCTGGTGCTTCGCATCCTTGCTTGTTTCCACAGGAACCTAGCCCAAAGAGAAGTGGTGGATGCATGAAATGATAGACATCACATCCTTTTTTATCTGTCTTGCCCGCCAGCTGACCAGAAGAATGGAGATGGCTTCGTTTACACAAAACCGCCCTCCGTCCAATGGGCTCTCGGCAGAAGCCCGTGCCCATGCCACAAAGATTCCAGACCCTGGGCGGCAGGTTGGTTCACCACTCCGGCACTCTATGCCGAAACTGTGCTTAGCTGTCTGAAACCCTTCTTGTCCCTTTTTTTCAATGAGATCTCCCGGTGAGGCGATCAGTGGCCCATACATACATGTAGGAGCGGCGGAACCAGTTCGTTTGTTTCCCCACAAGGAACCACAAACGCTGCGATGCTGCATCGTCACCCATCTATCACTCAACCGAGGCGCCAAAAAAACTGTGCCCTGATATCACCTGCTTCACAGGCCACCATTCCGTAAACAAAAGATGCGGCCTACTCGGGCCTTTCCGGCCGGAGGGCCAAAATATGCATGTAATAAGGAACCGTCTCGTACTGGCCGCCTTTTCTGCCGCCCTAAGCAGCACACACATTGGCTCTGCGGCATAAGTGAAAGGAAGTGTATCCCGAAACAGAAAGAAAAAAAAGGCCAGGCTTGCCCACAGCAAGCTCGTTTCCCTTCCCCTTCCCCCCTCTCATTCCCTCCCTTCACCGGGTCTCTCTTGTGACTACAGTGAGAGCAAAAGTCGGAGAGGGTGGCGTATCTGGGCGATTACGGGTGCGTGTTCTCACACATATGTATGTGGCCTTTTCCCGCGGCAGGCCAAGACGTCTGTCCCATTCGTTCGCTCTGCGTGTCGCATATGCACGGCAATTGCAGCATGGTGTGTGTATGGGCGAATGTAACGTCAATGTCGCGGAAAATCGAAGGGCCCCCCCAGTTTGGTATTTATACGCACATGAACCGCACACTACGTCGCGACGCCATTAAAAGCAAGGACGGCGGCCATTCATCCGGGGGAAGAAGATAAAAGCAGCAGCAGCAACGACACATTCACATTCACGCCTAGAAAGAGGGCAAAAACACAAAAAAGGAACGGCGGCCCCCGAGCTGGCCGCGGAAACGGTACCATCATGATGCGGATTGCAGTCGCCGGCGGAAGAGGCTTCGGGTTCCTGCTGGCGACGGAACTGGCACAGGCGGCGAATGCCTACAACGTCGTCGTTCTATCAAGATCTGTTGGGTTTTCCGCGCCATACGTTCCCGTCAGGCTCAGAGGATTTTTCGTGTTAACCCTGCGGCGCAGGCAAGACCCGAATTCGATCAATTTGACGTCCAAGTTCACGTCGTGGACTATCACGACCACGGCAGCCTTGGCTATGCGCTCCAGGGGGTCGACCTGGTCATATCAACAATCTCGGGCGCCGAGCAGCTCAACCTCATCGATGCTTCCGGGCGCGGGCGCGTCCGCATGTTTGTGCCCTCGGAGTTCGAAGGGTCGCTCAGCCGCCGACAGTCGCGCAACGGCAACGGCAACGATCCCCTGGATCGCGGGTCATCGCAGGCACTGGCCTTGCTGAAGCAGTGGTCCGAATCATCACGAATGAAATACACCGTCTTCTCGTGCGGCCTCTTCATGGAGCGGTTTCACCCCTACGGGCTCGCCAATACGTTCAACATCGGCCACGGCTCTGGCGTTGGCGGCGCTGGCGAATTCCTCGTCAACTTTAGCACGGCCACGGCCGAGTATGCGGAGCGAGACTCCAAGGGGCATTCAGTACGTGTCTGCCTGACATCGGTGTACGACGTGGTGCGATACGTCGTGGCAGCCGTCGACCTGGGACCCTCACATTGGCCCCAGGAGTTTACTATGTGCGGGGACCGGATGACAGTCCGAGACCTCATCAACGCTTGCAGCACCGCCTCCAATGGTTAGTTTGTTTGCCTCTGCCCCCTTTTCCTTTGCTTGCCCACCCAAATCCATCCATCCTCAGACTTACTTCCTGGGATACCCTCGCCAGGAAAGCTGGCAGGTGACACAAATCACAAGAGAGCTAACGTAGATGTCGTCAGCGGTGTTTACACGGCACATACGGCAGTACGCAGAGCTAGAGACGTACCTCAGCTACTCTGCTCAGCTGTGCGATTATGACAAGGTGGCATACTATCAGAGGCTCGTTGCGACGGCCAACGGGCGATACGATTTTTCGCAGGCGACGCTGAATGAAGCCGTCAACGGGAGCAGCAGCATCAACGTACAGCCAGTCACATTCGGCGCCTGGTTAGCAAGCATATGGACTCAAGCATTTTGACGGAAAGCCACGGCACGGAGTTTGATCTTGTTCTTTTTTTTCCTTCTTCTTTTCTTCCTCTTCTTCTTCACCCTTTATCTTTTTTCTTTTCTCTTATTATCTTCCCTTGTTTTTTTTTTATCTTGGCATTAACAACATGTCACGGACTGGAGCGGGCGTTGCGTCGGGCTTGCTTCCTTTGGGCAGCCCCTGATGGGAAAAAGCAAACAAAATAGTCCATGGGATAAACTGGGAATGAATTGGACCAACGAGCTGGGAGCGATTAAAGAAAAACATAACATAACTATCAATGCCTGCATCTTGGAGAACTTGCTCGCAGTGGCCTGTAACAGATAGATACAAAAGGCTCACTTGACTTTACCTCTGCCGTGGCACGAAAGAGTACCTGATGTGTACAGGCAGTATCACTACATTTTACATGGGGAATGGATGGAAATAGCAACTGGACGATACCCAAAGGCCAATTTCCGCAGCGGTCGGCCGAGCACGCCCAGGCCGTGTCTGGCTCATTTCCCATGCTTCCGGTGATTCGTCTGCTCTCGTCCCGACTGTCTCAGACCGGCAGCCACTTCGTAAGCACTCGATTCTTTGCTGCGTGTTGGCAGTCAGCCATTGGGTCACGACGAGTCCGCGCAAAAAGCCACAGAGGGCGAAAAGCGACACCGTCTCACACATGTCTCGAGCGGGAATCTGAGTTGTGATGAGCTCCTGACAAGAGGTTGGATTTGAGGAGACCAAAAAAAAACAAGAAACAGGCGAGCTGAAAAAAGGGCTGGGCATGAAATAAACGGGTTAGTACGGAAATCGCATGGAGGAATCAAAGGATGTCGCTTGCGTGTACCTTGCGGCGTGGCTGGATTTAACCCACGCACCACACGGGACGGCAATCAGGTACCCGAATAATACATGTGCTTGATTTTATGTATATGTATGTCAGCTCGCCCTTTTTTTGCGTCTATTGTACTCGTATACCTACTAGGTAATTTTCGCTTCTGCCTACCATTGAAGGTACGAAGCATATCGGGCTGAAACCCCCACAACGGGAAGACGGGACGATACGAGGCAATGAGGCAATTCAGCAGCCGGTAGCTGTCGGGATGTTTTCCCGGGGAATTTCGCGGTGGCTGACACTTGGCGTCTCGGGAATGATTTGACGGATGGATGCCTAAGAAATGATCCGACTGATCAGGTACGGCTTATCGGCTGTTAATGACGCAGCATAAACAAGATGCATGTGTATCCCAAGAACATGCTCGCCAGATGGAGAGGGTTTAGATGGATAGAGGCCACAAGAATTGGAAGTATATATTGTCAGTGGTATTTCATATGGTGAGTAGCTACTATATCTTGCGCTTGGGCAACTGCATTTGAAGTAGCTATCTATTATGGACGGAGGAAGCACCTCTGTTATATCTGGGGTTTCAAGTATTTGCTATCTAGGTACTATTACTACTTATTAAAATGTATTACATATAGCCAAAACATTTTCATCTAATACCTCCCTCAGCGCGGTGTATTTTATCATCTAGGACACTGAAATGATGGACAGCAACTGTTTTGATACGTCATCTCCTGGTGTTGAATACATCCAACGTATGGTTGTGCAAGATGAATATGTATCCTCCGACTCAAACCCTACGCCTCTGTCTCGGGGTCAAACTCATCGCCAAACTCAGTCACAATCCACAAACAGAAAGCTTCCCAGTCCACCCTCCACTGCTTAAGTCTATCCGCTTTTACACCGCTCCCGAGGCTGGCCTCTTGAATGCCCTTGACCCATTGCTCCTGGTCTTGGTCCTCAAACGTTGACCACCGAACGCTATTTTCGGCCAAGCTGCCAAGCCCAGCCAAGCCCAAGTTATCCCAGCCTTGAAGGGCTTGCCAAAAGTCGTGGGACATACCCGCCGTGTTTTGGCCCAGCATTGCCGGGTCATCGTTGCAGAGACTGCACGGGACTCCGCGGGCAAGGAGGGCCGGCAGTGGGTGGGCAGTAACAGATCCACAGAGCCGGAGGACTTCGTTTGAGATGGGGCACGATTCGATGAGGATACGCTTGTCCTTGACCATGTCAATGAGAAGAGGGTGCTTATATAGACTGAATCCGTGGCCTATGCGGCGAGTACCCAACAATATGGCATCAAATAGGTTGTTGTCTGTGCTGGAGCCATCACCGAGCGTTTCACCAGCGTGGAAGTAAAACGGCAGATTGACGCCCTCCTGCGCACACTGCTTTCGGAACCAGAACAGTTCGGGCAGTAAGTTTACCAGCGGCTTACCGAGATCCTCGGGCCCGACAACGTCGTATCCTGCTATGAGGTTGGGAAACTCCATCTTGGTCGTGATGCAGTGATCCATGTTCTCAACTATACGCCGAGTCTCAAAGCTCCGCAGAGTCGTCCAGATGAGCGTGAGGCCCCAGAAGCCTTTGCCTTCTTCGGAGGCTTTAAACTTGGCGACTTCCTCTTGGATGACCTTGCACATGTGGCTGTAGTCCGTCTCCGGCTCCTCCCTACGGTCACGGCAATAGTCGAGTGGCCATGTGAATCTATATGCAGTGTAAGTCTTGAGAATGTCATAGATGTGAAGTTTTCATACCGAAGTTCGGCCCAGTTGACCCCGTCGGCCTTGAGAAGCCCCATCAGGCGCCGCAAAAAGGCACGGAACATGGGCTCGTAGTGTATCATGGTCGCGACAACGACGAAGCACTTGGCAAACTTTTCCCAGATGGCGTCAATACCGTGGTGCTGCTCGTGGCTGTCGACAAGTGAGAGCGTACACCGGCTCTTGAGCCACTTCAAGAACCCCGGCCGCCCGCCCTCGGGGAACTCGTCAGCCACCTTGGTGAGCAGCAGAAACGAGCCCGGCTCGTAGCTCTCATCCCATATCGACCCGTCTACCCTTTCCTTGGCCCTGAATCTAAAACGCACAACTGAACTCTCTCTAGTCTCTTCAGTTGTGAGAGGCACGTCGCTGGACATGTGCATGCCGGGGGTCTTGAGAAGCTCGCCGAGAATAAAGTCAAAGTCCACCATCGCGTCCATGTGGGCATGCAGCAGAGATCCCTTGGGCATACGGCGCACAATCTTCCACAGGTTGGTCTTCTCCATGCGGTCCTTGGCCATCATGAACATCATGCCCGGGAAGATGCTCTGCTTGGTCTCCTGGGCCAGCTGCTCCTCGACGCTGGGCGTCCAGACGGTGGCCTGTTCATGGGCACGGATGCGGTCGACGATGGCGCAGGCGCGTCTGGCGATTGGCGACAGGGATTTGCGAAAGGACGCATCTGACCTCGTCTCCTTCTCTTTGCCGATGAGGCTCTCACGGCCCGTCAGATACTGCTTCACGAAGGGATCCGACGTGGTGGGAATGTCTTGGGAGAGCTCCTCCCACAGGTCATCAGGCATGGGCATTTTGGGCGAGTTGCTGAACGGTATTTTGGCGTCCGTTCAATCACATGCGCTTTTGCGAGGAGAGTAGGATTAAGAATCAACGAGGAAACAAGACAAGGATGGGGAGACAAGGATAGTCCGAGGATAGACGAGAAGCGGTCTGCCGTATGGAGTCCGGGCTTGCCTTGTGAAATCTCGGCCGGCTCCGAGACGGGGCTCCGGGGGGAAAGCTGTAGCAAAGGATTTGATTTGAGCAGTGAGTGAGTCACGACCGAGCCGTCAGTGGAACTTTTGGCAGCCTCGTGGTTGATTTAGATTGCGCTGGTCAAAATGACACCGATTGCCGTGAAAACGCGTCAAAAATCCGGACGGTATGCAAGTGGGATTTCACGCGGCTAGACTCGCATGTGGCTTGAGTGGAGGCTAAATTGCATGTAATTTGGAGAGACAGCCCTATTGCAAGATTTTGCTCTGTACATAATCTCTGGTGCCATGGTCATGCGAAGAAACTTGAAATTGGACGTCTCTTCTCTGGACAAGGAAGCAAAATTGAATGTCTCACTCGGCCCAGCCTGTCATCTTACCGTTGACCCATCCACGATAATGTTGAGAATACTATTCCCTACTTGTGCTCCGATTAATACATCGCGTGCATACGAGTGAGCACTCCGTCCTGTGAAAAAGTTCACGAAACATTACCCCAATCACAAACAGGCAGGACAAATCTTGCCTGGCAAGCCTGGCTACTTATTAGTCAATTCTTAAGCTTACCTACTACTTCGCCATGCAAGGCCAATCACGTAAAAACTGCAGTGCTATTTGTCAATTGAATCCAAATCGCTCCAAACGTGACCATCCCGTCAGATCACAACCCAAACCCCTGCAAATCACAGCCAAACAAGCAACCATTCGCAGCCCCCGGACGACGCATCTTCCCCTCACAAACTGCCGTTCCCCATCACCAACAGTAGGTTGAAACTCCCGTCTTGGCCAGTCATCGCACAGAGCAGCCTGTGATCGGGCATATTGCGCCCGAAAGGGGGAATCCGCTACCGGCCAGAGCTAGACATGCTCTCGACGCTGATTCGCCACGTCCGTCACCAAGCTTCCGGGGGGATATCACTGGCAGGGCGCTTACAGCCTTTTGTTTCAAAAAGGAAAAAAGTATAATCGCTGGTGGAGCTTGGGTCAAGTGCCATTCAATGTCTCGGGACGGGCAATGCGCTGTGATGGACGTGATGGTCACTTACATTGCGGATTCTTAGCTTCACTTGTCCAGCCAATGCGGCAAGATGGACAATGTCCATTGCACGGATCTTTCCCCGCCGAAGCGATGTAGCGGTGGAAGTCGAGGCTGAGATCCAAGTATAAATTGCCTCCTCTTCCTGCGTGTAAGTTACATGGAGTATACTTGTTATTGCTCAACAACACTTTGGAGAAGATTCAACTCAGTCAAAGCACTACATATTCTAAGATTTTGGAGTCAACTGCCAGTTGGAGTCATCACAAGTCCCAATCTAAAAGCAACTCCTCATAAAGCACAACATTAAACAAAGCTATAAAATGCTCTCCTCCAAGTTATTCTTCTTCCTCTTTTCCTCATTATCATCTGCCGCCGTTATCCCACGAGATAACAGCGTACCACCTGGCTACTGCTGCTTCACACTCTCAGATCCGTCAACTGGGAAAACCGTCCAGCAGAGCACAGATTACGGTTTCCTCTACCTCGATGCAAGCCAGCCGTTGGGCTCCTATTGCATCAATCTCGCAGACACTACTCGGCCTATTCTGTGGGGTGATGGCTTCAACAACGCTTGTATCATTGCCTGGGATGGACACTTTCAGTGCCTTGATCCTACTCCTGGCGATGATAAGTGGGCGCTAGGTCATAACGGCAGCAGTAGCAGTACTCCTCTGTTGCTACATAATGGCTCTCCCACTTATCAAGCATGCCCTAATACAAGCGGAGGCGAATTCATCTCGTCTGGAGCTACAGGAGTATCCGGATGTAGGAATATCCAGCTAGAGGCCACAGGTCTCAAGGGAACATGCACGGGCTTCACCAGTTAAACAACCGCAACTTCGAACCATTTGATGCTGGCTGTCCAAAGTCAAAGCAAAGGACGGCGTATCTTCACCGAAAGCTTACCCCTCGTTTCACACGTTAGATTGCGCAGAAACAGGGACTGGGTGTAGATATCTTCTCTCAACTTCTTTCATGTAAATATTATGCAGCTACTGAGTGCCGGTCACTCCAAATATTTTGTTAGATATGTTATAAAGTACATAGTAACCGCCAAGAAATGCAGTATTGTTCAAATCCCTATCCCTCCCTACCCATCCTAAATTCCGTAAAACAAAGAAAAAATAATGACGACATGTGCCCAAAATAGAGCTATTTGTTACAATTTAGGAATTATTTCCCTGTTCACAGCCTCCGCCTCCTCAACGCCGTAGACAATAGTCAAGTCCCTGCTCAGCTCCTCCGCCGTAGTCTTCCTGCTGCGCTTCTCCCTCGAAAATTTGTCTTGGACAAACCGGTGGAAGATTTCTTGCGCCGCCTCGTTTCCATCGGTACTGGCATCAACGAAGAGCAACAAGGAAATGAGAATTTCGGCAATGTCCCACAGAATCTCCCTACCCTCGCCAACCAGGTCACCCTGCTTCTTTTCGTCAATATATGTTCGCATAGCAGTCCACTTGGCTACGGGGTTCCAGTCAGGAGGTTTGGAGACACTGGTTTCGCTCTTCAGGGCGGATGAAGTTTTGATAAAGTTCTCGAGAGCATCCAGCGACTGAGCGCCTGTTTTGGGATGCTTGAGAGCGCGAATCATATCCGTGCACAAGACGTCGGTTGTGCCCTCCCAGATGGGTAAAACACAGCAGTCGCGGTAGAGTCTGGCCACGTTGAGATATTCCTGCTCTTCGTTGACGAGATAGCCCACGCCGCCAAGAGATTCCATGCACGAGTAAAGCAGCGGGACAGAAGCCTTGCACACGTAGGCTTTGGCGAGTGGCACGACGATACGGAGGAGTGGATCGATGAGCCGGTCTGCCGGTGTGAGAGCGGCGAGAGCCGACGTTGACGGTGTCGCCTCGTGTTCTGAAATGCCCAAAAGGTAGCCACAGAAGTTGCTGAGGAGCATCAATCCGTGATATTCAGCCGTCAGGTTCGCCAGAGTGCGCATATGCAACGTGCTCTCAGTCAGCTTCATCCGGGCACCGCGGCCAGCCCCAACTTCTCGTCGACGTGCATACGCCCTAGCGATACCCAATCCACGACCAACATAACCGCACGCGGTAACGACATTGTGAATCCTAGTGAGAGTCAAGATTGTGCTAATCTCTTGGATGCCCTTGCCCTCTTCACCAATCTTCCAGCCACGCATGTCTTCAAGCACGAGCTCGGCAGTCGGAAGCGATTGTGTGCCCAGCTTGTTCTTGAGCCGCTGGATCCAGACGCCGTTGAGTCGAGATCCGTCCGCTTTAGGGTGTCCAGTCATAGTTTTGGCAGTAGGATCGTGTCGCCTCATGGGCGCGAAAAAGGTGCTCAGCCCCCCTTGGGAGGTACGGGCGAGCAGAATGGTCATGTTGGAGTCTGTTGCGGACGAGAACCATTTGAATCCATTGATACTCCACGGTCCGAGAGGTATCTTGCCTTCTCTCGAAGCGAGCGCGCCCTCAGCTTCTTCGGGTTGGTAGGTGGCAACAGTCTCAGTCTGAGATACGTCGCTGCCTCCAGAGCGTTCCGTCATCCACTGACCACTAGTCCAGGCAACGCTTGGATCACGAGAGATGAGGCGGCGGTAGGCATCTTCAAAGACCTTGCGCTCCGCCTCGCTGATGCGTCTAGACGCCAAGTGCCTCCTGAGTAGAGCAGCGGCGCCATCTTGCATCGCAGAGGGGCAGGTCACATTGGCGGACGAGGCCTCCCAGAGGTGAAGACGCAGAAACTGTAGAGGACGAGAAAATGCGCCATATGGCGTGTCATAGCCAGTAGCAACGATGCTAACGAGTTCGCGTCAGCAATTTGTGACGATCTGAGGCCGCTTTGAGTCGACTTACCCCCTAGAAAGGCCAAACTTTTGCAGCTCGCGCCATCCCTCGCCGGTCACCAGTTCACCGTGCCATCTACCAAAGGCATCGCGGCCGCTACCCTTGAGATAGGGCTTGTTGCGCTCGGCATCTGTGATCCAGCCAAACACCTCGTCAGAGAGGACATCCCTACCCAAGGCTGCGACTTCAGCCTCGACCTCTGTAATCACGCTAAAGGGGAGGAATACTGCGCAAGCTGCGTTAGCGATCTAACTGTCCCTGCAGCACGGCAAATGGCTACGCGTGGTGGATTGCTGGGCTGGGCGTCGGCGACAGGGCCGTTGCCTTTGTTTACATGCACGTGGGACTCACGTTTGAAGCATCTTTGAAAGGAAACATCGTCATAGAACTGGTTCGGCAAAATCGGCGGAGGCTGGAAGAAACCCTTGTTCGCCCCGGAATGCTCCATCAGGCTGCGGGTAGTGGTGCCAGCAGGCACAGATACAGGCAATCAATCAATCAATCAAATCTGGGGTTCGCGTCCGTCGCGCAAGAAATGGCGTTTGCAGAGAGACGAGATGCCGGACGGAGGAATTAACAAAGACAGGGGGGCAGACAAGCAGCTGATATACGCAGCGGCCGCAGCTGAAGGCTCGTGTGTTTTGGCGCCAGAGATTTAAGATTGTCCCCAGCTTACTACACGGACATGGAGGTCACTCTTGTCAGACCCAAGTCTGTCGGTTTCATGGCTGTTCGTTCGTCGTGCCGCCTCTCCCTTGGCCGAAAGTGGTGGTGTGGAGACCCAGGGTCAGCCGAGGCTTGAGCTGGAACAGCGATGCTGAACATCATTGGAACTTGGAAATGCAGCTGATGATGCAGCGGAATATTTCCGTTGTTTACAGGATGGTATTGTTTAGACGATGCTGATCTCACAGAAACGAGAATAGAGCTGCGGGGTGCTTTCAATAGTATGGGGAAGCGTGCTGCCCTGTAGTACAGCTTCAATAACTGCTGACCAGTTGATGCACATTAAGATGATGGTGCAGAGAGAATGAAGACTTACAGCAGCAGATAGCATCACATAGAAGACGCTCATAATTTGAAGACGCACGCTACAGTACTTATTCAAACTAAATCAAATATATAATCATATGAAACAAAGATCACTCAATTGTGGCTCGATCAATGATAGATGAAAAAGGGTACCTACTCCATACTAAAGTCCGAGATTCAGCGGCTCCACGTATCAACGCTACCCTAAACTTTTCAATCAAAAGGTTTCGTCGAAACGCTGTATATTAGACATATGCTGAATTCAAACACACAAATCTCAATGAAAGAGTTGGTTTCACTATTTCATCTCTCAATCGTAACATTATACATTTCACTTTCCAAATCCAGGTGACTACCCAAAAAGGAGTGGCCCCTCCCACTTACCAGTTTATGCAGCTTCCGCGTCGGATCCGAATCTTCGGAACGCTTTAAATCAACCCGCCACTCTCCTCTCTCACATATAAATCATCTACTCACGACAATTCACGTCACAAATTTTCACAATATGGCCGTCAAGTGATTGGCAAGATCATTGAAAATGCGCACATCACGAATATCAAAAGACACGGCCAAGCTCTTGAAGCAAGCCGCAGGTTCAGCCTCGCCACCGCGACGCACGACGCGATCTTCGCTGGCACGGTTCGCCCTCAACGCAACCTCTTCAAGCACAACGAGCACCTCACAGACGCCCGATATCGAAGACAGCATCGGTCCGCCATCAAATAAGCGAAGAAGAGGTTCCGATGCTTCACTTTCCAGCGAATTCACCAAGCCCGAGTCTGACGATGAGGACGACAAGCTCGACGCGATAGCTGCGGCCCCCTCGAAGAGTGCACGCCGTGCACCCGCTCGAGCGCGCAAACCCGCGCGCAAAGTTGCCGATCCGGCGACGGGCGAAACTTCCATCTCGCCGCCATCCGATTGGGAAGAGATGTACAATGTGGTCAGGAAGATGCGCGCCCCGGGTGGTGCCGCCTATGGTGCAGCCGTGGATACAATGGGCTGCGAGCGTCTGGCGGACAGGAATGCTTCGCCAAAGGACCAGAGACTGCACTCACTGATTGCGTTGATGCTGTCCAGCCAGACAAAGGATACGGTGACGGCTGTGGTGATGAGGAAACTACAGACAGAGCTGCCGGCGTATAAACCGGGGGCTCCGGTGGGCTTGAATCTGGACAATTTGCTGGCGGTGGAACCCAATATGCTCAATCAGATGATTTGGGCGGTTGGCTTTCACAACAACAAGACCAAGTTTGTCCATCCCAGGTCATGTTTTTACGGATATACTACGTTGATGCTAACCATCCGGTCTCTTAACGCAGGTACATCAAAAAGACCGCCGAGATCCTCCGCGACGAATGGAACGGCGACATCCCCGATACGGTGGAGGGCCTCACGTCTCTACCCGGCGTCGGTCCCAAGATGGCCTATCTCTGCCTATCGGTAGCCTGGAACCGCACCGAAGGTATCGGCGTCGACGTACACGTCCATCGCATCACCAACATGTGGGGGTGGAACAAGACTAAGAATCCCGAGGAGACGCGGCTGGCCCTGCAGTCGTGGCTACCCCACGACCGCTGGCGTGAGATCAACAGCCTGCTGGTTGGATTGGGGCAGGCCGTATGTCTCCCCGTAGGCCGGCGTTGTGGTGAATGTGATTTGGGACTGCAGGGGCTCTGCAAAGCCGCCGAGAGAAAGAAGGTTCTCGAGGGGAGGAGGATCAAGGAGGAGGTGATCAAGGAGGAGACGATCAAGATTGAGAAAATAGAGGACGAGGGAGCAGCCGGCGGCGCAATTGTCAAGGTTGAAGCCATCGTCAAGGAGGAGGTCAAGGTCAAGCAGGAGCAGGAGGATTAGGCGGCGACTGTCGTATTGGCGATAGACACATGGTCGCCGACTTCGCTCGCTGATCACAAAGTCCGTGGAGTTTGCGGTCAGCCACGTTGCAACCACATGTAAGCACATTACTGGCCTTTTGGCCTTTTTGCAGCAATTTTTTGTAGATACAGTAGACGCATGTATATAGCACCAGAGCGATAGCTTAGACCATGTCTTACCAATGTACGTATATACGATGATAATACGATGGTTGAAACTTTGTTTGGCTGATGACTCGAGTTCCGTATTCATTTGCACACTGTTCTGTTCTTTGCATGTGTGATGTTACATGTATGTACATAATGTCGCCTTATCTCACATAACATTGGCGGGCAGGGATCCGGATCACTTGATGCTCGGTCCGTAATTATGAGTTACACGTAGCTTGTCGCCATCGTCGGATCGAGACGGTGCTTTCGGAGGTCAGTCGGTGTTGGGTTCGACCAGCCGAAATCACCAGCCCCGCCGGCTATATGAAGCAAGTTGATTAGCATAGAGGGCATGTCAAGGCCCCGACATTTGATGACGGGGACCCCCAGTCATGCCGAGCCGGAAAATGCGCCACCGGGTCCAAAAGCCTCACGAGACATGCCATTGCGTCGCCGGATCACGCAACGCAGCGCCTTTTCAACGATGCGAAAAACACATGCGAAATGGTATTTTGTTGTGGTTTTTTTTACTGTATTTATTTCTTCATATTGCGAATAAGAATAAAGTGTAAAAGGTTAAAATCAACAACCAACGCAACATGGCTCCGAATGTTTCCCCGACAAATGTGAATCATACCCAATACTCCGTGCGATACAAAGGCCGCAGCTGTTCCGACCGAAACGGAAAAAAAAGAACAATAAATGGTAGAAATGTACAAAAAACTAGAGAGGTCACTTATCGTGCTCTCCTCTGTTGATTCCCTCTCTTTCTGTGGCAAAAAGAAGCAAAAGTCTCTCTCGCCTGTGTCTGTGCACCCCCCCGTTCGCTCCCCCCCCAAAAGAATATGTCGTTTCATGTAATCATGGTCCGTGAGTATGAATTGGGCCGCGGTGGCTAGCAACTCATGATGTGAAGGAGAATGGTAGTAAAGTAGATGGTGCGGTAATTAAACGGTCGGTTTGTGTTGGATGATGGCGATTCCGGGGGAGTTGCAAGGATATCGATTTAGACGCCTCGGATGACTTGCGTCCGCTCAGCCTCAAGCTGAGCAGCATTACGTGCGTGAGACTGCTTCTTGCACTGCATGCCAAGCGTTAGCTGAGGAAAATAAAAAGACCTGGGGGTGAGATGAGATGAGGGGGAGGAAACAGTGATGAAACGTACGTCTTCCAGACCGCTGCACTTGTGGTCCTCCAACAAACGGTGCTTGCCGCAGAAGTGGCCGTTGCAAAAGGTGCAGTCACCCACGATGCGCTGAGCGGGCTCTCGGCAGTCCTTGGCGGTGCAACGGAGCTTCTTAGCAGGCATGATGGGCGAGAGTCGGAGAGTGAAAAAGCGAGGATGAAGGCAAAAAGGATGGAGAGGACTTGGTTGGTCGACTAGTAATGACGCTCTTGTCGTGTGATGCTGTTCCTCGCAAGGAGTGTTTTGTCGAGGATGTAGGCAAGTGACTGGGGGGGCCGGACGCCGTGGATTAAATACTCAAGGACACAAAGGGACGCAAGATGGACCGCTGACTGACGAAGCAAGGAAACCTGAGCCTTTTGAGTCAGCAACAGGACAAGACGCTCGCGGCCGGCGGATCGCGCGAGGCTTTATATGAGTGAGTCCGTCTCTGGGGGCAGTGACAAGCGCAAGACAGCACCGGTGCCACCAGGGTGGAGAATGTCCCAGGCCCCCGGGGTGGTTGTCAATCCGCCACCCACACCCCCTTCTAGTCTACGGGCCTCTTTACGGGAGTGGGAGTACAGTAAGGTAGAGGAGGACGAGAAGTCGGTAGAATCTCTGGAGGGGTGCGGGTAGCTGGGCGGGCGTTATCAGTTGCTTTTACGATGGGGTACTCTTTCTTCGGCCTTCCATCTTCCATTTGCCGCTCTTTTGCTCCCATCTCTTTGTCTTCTCCGTTCTTTTTTTTTAACAACGATCTCTGGAGTCGGGATGGATGGAATTGGTTCCTAAGCGTTTTGGGTAAAACAGAGACCGCCTCGGCTATATCAACTGATCAATTACACCTTGACTTACAGGCGGCGGCATGGGCGGTGGCGGCTCCATGATCCCGGCCGAAATTCCAGCCGGAGCAGCTGAACATAGCTCGTACTTGGGGGAGGAGTTACATGGGGCCGCCGGTAATGCAATGTACTTTGTACACGTGTTGATGGAAATTGACTGACACTGACACACAACGCTGCCAGCGGGAAAGAGATACTGTACGGAGCCCAGAGATACGAAGCCATTCTCGTCAGTCCATTTTCCAATCAAAGCCCGCACAAAGATTGCCCAGCGGCCACTTTGATGGCTAGTCTAATGTGACCCCCGTACGGATACGACTGGTACTGTACCTGTACCACCACCTTGCAGTCGCGACTATCACCTTTAGTACGGGCCTCTGCTGTGACCTGTGACCAGACTTATTATTTCTGGCCCTCTGGTCTAAGAAGTGACTCCAGTCTTTTTTGCCGCCTCCGAAAGCGGCTGAAGACCTGTACTGTAAGCTAAGGTAAGCGACTTGGAATTCAATCAAATGGATAGTACGGAGTACAGTAGTCTACAAGGCATTGGTCCTAAGAGACAATGCCGCCAACATGGTGCAGCACGCACCTGATGAAGGCGCTTATTGCCATGCTTGCATGGCCCCAAAATCGCAGGCATCCGTATATCATTTGTGCTTTCTCTGTGGCATGGCATCAGTTGGGCACCTATGTCACATCCATCGCTTATGATCCCTTGCCGGATGCTAATGTAGAACCAGCGCAGCCCCAGCTAGCCAGCGAACACGTAGCGGTGGACCCCTGCTTTTGCAAATGCATCGATTCATCGTGGAGAATGGGGCACCATTGGGATTGTGCATGCTAGCACATGCACGAGCACATACAAATAAGTCGATACTTGCATGCCAGGCGTTGTCGTACAGGGGACGATGCCTCCGGACTTGGGACGCCGTCACACGCACCAACGCACGCAAACAGGGACAAATAAAGTGCGGAAGTCGTCCCCATCAAGCCTTTTTTTCCCTGCATGCGCGCGAGGCTCCACGATCAAGGGAAGAAGAAGGGATAAAAAGCCACTATGGTCGCGTGCGTGATACATCTTAACTAAGTACATGTATATGTTGCGGCAGATAACATGCAGTGCACCGGTAGTCGGCAGCCCTCTCTCTCTCCCTCTCCATCTTATTGCCTCTCTGGTCTGCTGCGAGCAATCCCCGAGGCCCTTTTAACCGCCCACGTATTTCGGTTGACTGAACTTCAAACCCCGTCTGAAGCTAGGCTGGCTGGCGATTCCCTGGTTTCATCAGGGCCGGCGGCTGCAATGGCGAGACGTAAGACATGACTTGCCATGCAGCAAGCGCCGACTCCCTTGGGGGCAAGCAGCTGAAAAGTCGCCCGCTCACAGGGTCAGGGCGTGATGTGATCCCCCAGCCCGCAAGTCGATAGGCTTGTCAGCTCTGAGATACGAGCACAATCCCATCCCCCTACGAAGACCTCATTCAGGTCGTAACGGAATAAATCCTACCTAATAGACTACCCTTTGCACCCGATGTTAGGTAGGTGGTAAGGAATTCTCCGCATATGTGACGTACCCCGGCCTCTTTAGGCAGCTTAGTAGCTGACGACTACGGAGGACTACGAAGTACAAACCAGACCAGAAAGCCATGGGCCAAGCCAAGGAGCGGGCATTCTTTGATTAGAGCGCCATCAACCAGACGTCTCCGGCCAACCTCCTAATAAGCGTCTCCTTGGACACTAAGTTGATGAGCGTGAGCATGATTTTTAAGCAATCGTCTAAGCCTGTGCAAATTGGGCTCCGTACAGTATACGGTCGTCTATTCACAGACAGGCTGCTACGATATTACCATCGTTTGATTAGTATGTCGGAGGTATAAGTGCACCGTATTAATGAATGCTCGTATCCTCGGAGTAAAAGCTGCACCTCGTGAGTTCCTGTACGGAGTTCACGATGGACACCCCCAAATCGCATTCCGTCTTCTCATCACTTAAATCGCCGTTTTGGGGCGATCGCACCGGAATCTTCGCCGTCGGATCCGCACACACCCGAAACCATTCGCGCTCCTTGGTCTGCCCCCAATAGGAACTGCCGAGTTGTCGCAAATGCCGGCATTCTTTTGCTAGAGCAGATTTTTTCTTCTTTTATCCATTCGGTAGCCATTTCGTCATTCCCGGATTCCCGCGGGCTGTTTTTAAACTTGATGTCACTTCGGGCTGAGCGATGAAGAACAAGGCTAGTTAGCTACCGGTTCAAAAGCTTTGCGTCGCCATGATTGCGTCTGTGGTGAACTTTGGATTAGCTAATCCCTGTGCTAGTTTTTTCAGGCTGTTCTGTTCACAGTTTGGAAAGAAACCGGTGGCTGTGAGGCTTTGACGCAGCTTGTCCGATCTGTGAATTGAGCAAATCAGATGGGGATTATTAAGCCATTTTTGAAAGTTGTTGAGTGTTACCCTGGATGAAGTGAATGCAATCATGTCAGGGGCTCTTTTTCTCTCATGCTTCCAATAAGATGCTTTTTACAACGCAAAATGGTGTTCTATCTTCGTCTCGCATTAATTATTACTGTGCAACTACTGATTTGTGTCTCATTGAAAGCTACCTCAATTCATACAATAAGTCATTCTCAAAGCAACACAAGCACTTCAATAAGACAGACAAGCAAGCAATCACTTCGACACGTGAATTTCTCCACTTTCCGATTTTGGCAATGCGAACCGGTTTGGCGGATGAGTTATCCTCGCAGTTGGACAATATGTAAGAAAGGCTTATCAGTAGGTCCATTGGGAGCTGAGAACTATAATTTTCAACAAAAATATTCAACCGTGTTAAACAAGAGTAAAGCAAACCCGGTTTTCAGAGTACACAATCCGTCCTTCGCTGGCTGAGGCCTCTGCATGTTAGCGTCTCCACCCACGACATTCCAGACCAAAAAATTTGCAGCCACATGCAAAAAAGATTTGTGCCGTGACCAGGAATCGAACCTGGATTTACAGTGTCTCGTAAGATCCACAAACTGTTGTACTAACCGTTATACGATCACGGCTTTGTTTTGATTGTTTTTATCTAGATTTATTTCAACCTATATGAGAAAGATTTCAATGCACAAAGTGGGTCTACAGGCTGCAACTATCACCAATGGGATTGTGCACCGCATCACAGTTCTGAGAAATAAGAGATACGGCGGCAAATGGCATATACAAAAAAAATCAAATAACAAATAAATAACATTGCTATTCCCATTACCGATGAATCAGCTAGATTATACAGCAACGGCGTCTCTTGCTGTATTTTGCTATGCACCAAGATTCTTTGCACAACGCCCGCAACAATCCACTTTGATCCTGTGTTCTTTACGCAACCCTTCAGTTTGCCGAGCAGTGTGGCTCATCATCTATTATTCCTACAAACATACCGCTGCCCCAGCTCCACTAGGCCATCAAGGTGCAAAATGACTTGGTAATAATAAGAGCATGAACGCTACCTCTTGGTATTATCAACTTTTCCCTCACTTCTCTAGTTATTTCTGCTTCTGGTTGTTGTATCTTCATTTTGTATTTTACATCTTTTATCTAGTCTGACATCTGAGCTTGGTCCCTTTATGCAAGCTCATTTTACAGCGTCCGCGCGTCAACAACGGCACGGATGCAGTCTCCCTGCTTCATAATCTCAAATGCGCTGTTAATCTCGCCAAGGTTTTTGCGGTGTGTGATAAATTCATCAACCTTGAGAGCTCCAGACAAATAGTCGCTGACAAGCCCGGGCAGCTGTGTGCGTCCCTTGACGCCACCGAAAGCGCAACCCTTCCAGACACGACCAGTGACAAGTTGGAATGCTGACAAGAAAAGATATCAGGTTAGTATGACTCTGTGTATTAGATATTCAGGATGGCCGGGGTAACTCACGACGTGTGGAAATCTCTTGGCCAGCAGCAGCGACGCCGATGACAATGCTCTCTCCCCAGCCCTTGTGGCAAGCCTCCAGAGCGGCACGCATCACGTTGACGTTACCAGTGCAGTCAAAGGTGTAATCACAGCCACCATCAGTCATCTCAATCAGCTTCTCGACAATGGTCTGTCCCTTGAGGTCGTTGGGGTTTACGAAATCCGTAGCGCCAAACTTCTTGGCCCACTCCGCCTTGGCCGGGTTGACATCAACGACGATAATCTTACCGGCCTTGTTGACGACAGCTCCCTGAACGACTGACAAGCCAACGCATCCAGCTCCAAAAACGGCAATATTGGAACCCTCCTCAACTTTGGCGGTAATGCGGGCAGCGCCGTAGCCGGTGGTGATGCCACATCCAAGGAGACAAGTGCGGTCCATGGGGGCATCGGGCTGGACAGCTACAACGGAGATGTCGGCGAGGACGGTGTACTGAGAGAAAGTCGACGTTCCCATGAAGTGGAGAAGGTCCTTTCCCTTGCACTTGAATCGGCTGGTGCCATCGGGCATGACACCCTGGCCCTGAGTGGCTCGGATCTTGCCGCAGAGGTTTGTCTTGCCAGACTTGCAGAACTTACACTCCTTGCACTCGGGAGTGCTGTGTGTTTGGTTAGCCTCCGTCTTGAAGTATGTCGCTGGATAGCTGATAAGACGTACTAGAGAGCAACAACGTGGTCACCGGGCTTCACGTTGGTGACACCCTCGCCAACAGACTCGACAATACCAGCTCCCTCGTGTCCCAAGATGACGGGGAAAGCACCCTCGGGGTCCTTGCCAGAGAGGGTGTAGGCATCTAGACATGTAGCTATCAGTTTTCTGTTGCCCCTTTACGCGATTCACCTTGACCTGGGCAACTCACCAGTGTGGCAGACACCGGTGTAGTAGATCTGCACGCGAACCTCGTGAGCCTTGGGAGGAGCAACTTCGACATCCTCAATGCTCAGCTCCTTGCCAGCCTCCCAGGCAACGGCAGCCTTGCAGGTGATGGTCTATTCACACTCCGTGGTCAGCTCAGCTCAGCTCAGCTCAGTTCACAGCAAACTGTGGCGGGGCATCTTCATGGATGGAGGGGCAGCTGCTCACCTTGCCAACAGTTGAGGCCATTGTGTTAGTCAGACGCTGAAATGCAGCTGTATTCTCGACGCGCTGAAGAAGACGAGAGAAAAAGCTACGAGCAAGAATGGAGCTGCTATTTATTTATCTACCAGTCGGTGCTCTGCCCAGCCAAGCTTCCCGGACCACCGAAGCGTCACAATTGCTATTCCGATGCTCTACCCCGCTGTCGAGTGGGGACGCAGAAAAGTGATGCTCATTTCTGGCTTACCTCATGCACACAACCAGACACTCCATGGCTGGGCATTGCCTTTGACTTTACCCGTCAACGAATCGCGTCTTGTAACGAGCATGGATTTTCAAGAGCGTTGCTCACATTGTCGGCTCCTCAACCGGGTGTTTTGTGACAATGACATACATCCAGATCCGCGTTCTCCGTGCTCACAACAGCGGTGTTACCCATCCCTTGAAGCGGCTATAATTATTGCCGAAGTTATCAGCGAAAACAGTTCAGTCATGCGGCGTTTGGAGGCAGATTTGACCCTGTGAACCAATTGTTTCACCTAATCCCGAAATATCTCCCCGTATATGACTCCTTGAATTACATTATGATTTATAAGCTCTGTGAATCGAGATGAGTGTAAAAAGTCGGAAGATGATCCGAGAATTCGGTGTACACGCCGGAATAGTGTAGAAATCTTGTTGAACAGATGCCTGTACCTCGTATTGGAGCCGACAACGTTTGTTTTTCGTTCTCTTTTTGATATTAAGAGTAATCATCAGCATTTCAACAGCCACAAATAGAACCGATGTTTCAGGTTTGTATATATCAGTCACTATTTCAACCACCCAGCCTCTGATTTTGGGAGCTCCCTCGCGTATCTCGCTTTGAATAAAACATGTCCAAGCTCAGACCCCACACCGAGCTCTCACCTGAGCCTCTCAGCCCGGTGAGGCCGGCTAAATATCGGACCGTCTCAACTTGGCGCGACAGCAGCTCTCAAAAAATATCCAGACGCGTGCTGAACAAAATGAATTGAGAGGACAATTTCCATTCACAAACAGTCTCTCGAATTCATCCACCCCCTCAGCGTTTGACTTTGCATAGCACAATATTTACATGTTGGACGAATACGGAAACCAAATCGCACGCATGAAACTGTGATCCCTCGACGCTCCTGATACCAACGTTCAGCGGGAGCAGCGAGGCAAACATCGCCATTCGCCATGGCGCACCGATTCATCATCGATTCCAGTCCTCTCAAGGAGGCGCCATCGACGCCAGACGTACGCGGTGCCAACAACTTCGGATTCCAGCGGTACGAAGACAGCCCGACGGGCGTTCCAATGGACGCTCCTCCTTCAGCAGTTTCGGATCTCAGCAGCCCATCGCTCCAGTTTGACCCGCCAAGGCCTCCCAATTTTGGAGTCGGTGCAGCCTCGCGCACGGGCGGAGGCGGATTGTTTGGCCGAACGCAAACCTCCAATGCTCCTCTCGGCCGGGGTATCAGAGGTAGAGCACCTTCTGGGCTGAGTCGACAGCTTCGTACAGACAACGACAGCAAGGACCTTGATTTCGACGAGGATCCTGATAATGATGGCGAGCTCCCTCCTATGAGAGGAGGTTTGTTTCGGATGGCAGCTCCGCCAGCAAGGCCATCGCAAAGAAAAGAAGAGCTCGACGATATGGAGGCCCAGGTGGAGCGTTATATCGATGAGGAAATGGAGGAGGAAGACGAGGCTCCATTGGACGAGGAACAGAGTCCAGATGACTCTGATATGGGCGATATTTTCTTGAACATGCGGCACGACGATCGCGCATATGGCCAACCTGTCATTGGCGATGATTCGGATTTGATGATGCTGCGGACCCCTGCGGCAACAGCTAGAGTGCGCAAAGAAGCAGAGAGCATATTTAGTCAATCAGCTCGCTTTAGGGCTGGAAGAAACCGGGACCCTCAGTTTGGCACCATTGCCAAGGATATCTATACCTACCAGGAGCCTGCTAGAATCACAGAGAAGCCTGATCTGATTCTCAAGACGGAAAACTTGGTATGCCAGCTATACAACGATGGTGTTGGCGCCCACGATGATCCGGAGAGGCTAGAAAACTCACTTGCCGACATCACATACAAGCTGATACGAGTTTGGACGGACTACGTAGAGGAGCTCCCACCCCCAGAAGGCGAGGACCTGGCCACCATTGGCCCCGGTGAAGATGCGGATCCCTTTGAAAAAGCTGCCTACGTTGCGCATTTGATTCTTCGCATGCACCATACCCGTTTCGACACAAAACTCGAGGATGACAAGGCGTCGCCCTTACCGGAGATTCTCTTTGACTGGATGCAGTCTAGCCATAACCTGTATCCCGACCAGATTCGAGAAATTTCCAGATACAAGCCCAGCCCTGCATGCCATAGCCTGTACTGGCAGACACTGAGAAATGCGCTGCTACGGGGTGACGTGAACGGGGCAAAGCAACTGTTGAAGAATGCCGGCTGGGAGCATGTCCGCCGCGGTCCTTCAGGCGGCCAAACATACATAGGCAAGGCCCTCGAAAACGTACGAAGGTTTACAGAGGCCACATGCGAGATGCTTGACCAGTGTCCCGGAGCAAGAAATGACTGGGACATTCTAAACAGCGGCTGGACCTTGTTCCGAGTTCAGGCCCGAGGCTCCTTGGATAGACTCACACTGTTTGCCGAAGGAAAAGATACCACCTTCCTCGATTCGCTGAATGACGAATTTGACACGTCCATGTCGACAATGGCTAAGAAGGCCTCGAGCCAGATTCCTTGGGACATTTACGAAAACTTGCAGACGGTATACGAGATTGTCCTGGGACAGACTGAAGCCATCTTAGAGACGGCGCAGGACTGGTGCGAGGCAACGATTGGTTTGTTCGGCTGGTGGGATGAGGGCGTCCAACGCCCCAAGCCCCTGCTGCAGTCACAGTTTGGTCTTTCGGCGATGTCGCCGGGCAGCTTCACAGACTCTGAGGACTATTTCGATCGGCTTGTGACCGTGTTCAACCTTGTCATCCAATCCGGCCTTAGTCCCAACACGATGAATCCCGTCGAAGTTGCTCTCGCATCTGCCTTTGAGGGTAATACCAACGCCGTCATCGGATGTCTGAGGACATGGTCACTCCCTGTGGCTTGTTCAGTTGCTGAGATTGCTTCTCTGGGCGGGTGGCTTCCTCCGGCAGAGCCTGTGAAGCCGCTGCCAGCTGATACCCTGGACATGGATGACTTGATGCTCCTAGGAGTAGGACAGCCCACCAACGATGATGTGGAGGGCATCAAAGACACGAGCATTGTGATTTACGCGAGAGAGCTGGCAGGTATCGAGCACCTTTCACCACAGCTGGATGGTTGGGAGATGGCCATTCAAGTGCTGGGCCGGATGGACGTACCGGAAAAGGCAGAAGAGACGGTTGGTGAACTGTTGAGGGACCTCCTGGCAACACTGGACGAAACCTCTAGCACGACGGTGGATAAGATGTGGAGAATCCTGAGCGATCTGGGCATGATGAATTATGCCGAGGAGACTGCAGAGGTAAGCGATACACTCTTTCCCCTTCCCCTTCTTTTCCTTAACCTTGGAGCCATGATAAGCTGACTGAAGCGATAGACGTTTGCGGAAATCTTATCGAAAGAATCTCACCGATATGGCGAGGCGATTTGGTACTTTGCGCTTTCGCACCAGGGGGATCGAGTTCGCGAGGTTCTCAACCTTCTCATGTCCTATTCCCTTGTGCAGTCGACAGTTTACCCTGCTGAAAAGGACCTCGACGAAGATCTCAAGAGCATGCTTCGAAATAGATCAGAGGCGTTGGAGGAGCGGGCAAAGGTGGATTTAGAGGCCGCTCAGCTACTTGGCCGGATGCTTAGTGGCTACGCGACGCTGCGTAAATTTTACGAACTCCGAGACGAGATTGCAAAGGCTGAAGAGACTTCGCCGTCTAGGGCTCTCACCCTTAGAAAACAAGCTGCATTTGCGTTGGTGGCTGTCATCTCTAGTTCAGGTGACAACATCCGCGGCGGGCTGTACGATGAGACCAGGGACGCAGTGGTCAGCGAGGACTTCTTGCTGGCTCTGCTGGGCGAAGCAACTGTTTTCATCAATCAGTCGCCCTCGGTCATCTCCCTCGAGCAGCTCGACATTATTCTCAAGGCTATTGAGGATATCCAGGCTGTCGGCTCTCGCGTGTACTCTACTTGCGAAGAGTTCTTCAATCTGGTGCTTGCATCAGGACAAGGCCTCAAGGGGTCTACACCGGCCGATTTGATGAAATCTACGAGCTCGCTTGGCAATAGCACATACATGATGAGTGGCAGCTCTCTCCTGGTCAGCCACATGCAAAAATCCATCATGGGAGGCCAAGGCAAAGTGAGTAGGGGATGGGATTGGAGGAAAGGCTGGCTGGCCAACACCAAGGGAGAAGATGTGATTCGAAAGCTGAGACTGGGTTTGGCCAAGGATCTGGCAGGGCTATGGCTGGATGACGCTGATGGAGTTGCAATTTACTAGAACTAGAAAACGGGATGATGAGGCAGAGGGCATTCATGAATGGACTTTTTTTGTATGATGGATGGGATTTGGGCCGAGGCAACGAACGATACATGAAGCTGGTTAAGGTGTTGAGATACCTATATAATACTCGTACTGCAGAGAGATTTGAGGCATTACGTTGATTTAAGATGACGACTTTTCAATGAATACGGCAATGCGTGAGTGTCATGACTCAGACCTGGGAGATGCCGGAATGTCTTAATTTTTAGTGCCAGTGTATAATCGATCTACGGAGCCGTGCGCCGGCGTGTGGCTCCGATGCCCCTCCAATCCGATGCCAACAATTGACAATCAGTTCCGATCCAGCCCAAAAAATTCACCCTCCAGCATCACGAGAGCAGCGATTGATTGTGCAACATGGCACCAATTGAACTGGTAGGCCGTTCTGGAGGCGCCATGACGGTGAGTATCTGATACTTTTGTCTTTTCTTCTATCTATAAACAATATCGAAAAAGTAAACGTAGGACTGACTTGACGATTGCCAGAGCCTCTTGCGACGAGCGGGATCCATCTCCGCAACCGGAGCGCACCGCGCATTGCGAATCTCGTCGAGCAGAAGCAGATTCTCAACCGCAACGTCCCTGCCGCCGACGTACGAGAAGCTCTTCACCAGATACACCGACGTGCGGCGCGTCCTGGGCAAGCAGCGCCTGACGCTGGCCGAGAAGATCCTCTACAGCCACCTGGACAATGTCGAGGAGTCGCTGCTCACCAACACCGACGGCGGGCGCAGCATTCGCGGAAAGGCGAACCTGCTGCTCAAGCCCGACCGGGTCAACATGCAGGATGCGTCGGCGCAGATGGCGCTGCTGCAGTTCATGTCGTGCAACCTCGAGAGGCCCGCGATCCCGGCTAGTATTCACTGCGACCACTTGATCGTGGGCTCCAAGGGCGCTGAAGATGATCTTTCGGCGGGTATTAGCGCTAATAAGGAGATTTTCGACTTTCTCGAGTCGGCGGCGCGCAAGTACGGCATGGACTTTTGGCCGCCTGGCGCGGGTATTATTCACCAGACTGTGCTGGAGAACTATGCGCTGCCGGGCCTCATGATGCTGGGCACGGACAGTCACAGCCCCAATGCCGGCGGTCTTTGCACGGTGACGATTGGTGTTGGTGGTGCTGATGCCGTCGAGGCGCTGGTTGGTGCGCCGTGGGAGCTCAAGGCCCCGAAGGTTCTGGGTGTCCAGCTTACCGGCAAGCTCAACGACTGGGTTGCGCCCAAGGATGTCATCCTGAAGCTGGCCGGTGAACTGACTGTTCGTGGTGGCACCGGCTCCATCATCGAGTACTTCGGCCCTGGCGTTGATACCCTGAGCGCTACTGGCATGGCCACCATCTGCAACATGGGCGCTGAAGTTGGTGCGACCACGTCCATCTTCCCCTACACTGAAGCTTCTGCGCGATACCTCCAATCCACCCGCAGAAGCCAGGCCGTTGAGAACATCAAGGCCCTGCAGAGCTTCCCCGGCAGCGGCACCCCCGAGGATGCCCGCTTCCAGTTCAAGGCAGATGAAGGCGCCGAGTACGACCAGCTCATCACCATCAACCTGTCTGAGCTTGAGCCTCACGTCAACGGCCCCTTCACCCCCGATCTGGCCACCCCCCTATCCAAGTTCAAGGACGTTGTCAAGGACCAGCAGTGGCCCGAGAAGCTGTCCGCTGGCCTCATCGGCAGCTGCACCAACAGCTCCTACGAGGACATGACCCGTGTCGAGAGTCTTCTCAAGGAGGCCGCCGACGCAGGTCTCAAGCCCGCCGCCGACTTCTACATCACGCCCGGCAGTGAGCAGATTCGCGCAACCCTCGAGCGCGACGGCACGCTCGAGACCTTTGAAGCTGCCGGCGGTGTTGTGCTGTCCAACGCTTGCGGTCCTTGCATCGGCCAGTGGCAGCGACAGGACGGCGTCACCAAGGGAACCTCCAACGCCATCCTCACATCCTACAACCGCAACTTCCGTGGCCGAAATGACGGCAACCCGGACACCATGAACTTCCTCGCGTCGCCCGAGATCGTCACCGCCATGGCCTTTGCCGGCTCAACCACCTTCAACCCCATGACCGACAGCATCAAGACCCCCTCCGGCAAGGACTTTAAGTTCTCTCCCCCCCACGCCTCGAGGGTCCCACAACCCCCTTCGAGTCCGGCGTCGCCTCCCTCGGCGTCCTCTCCCAGCAGCCCGACCCCAGCATCCAGGTCGTCATCTCCCCGTCCTCGGACCGCCTCGCCTTCCTCGAGCCCTTCGCGCCCTTCCCCGAGTCCGACCTCTCCGGCCTCCGCGTCCTCGTAAAGGTCACCGGCAAGTGCACCACCGACACAATCTCCGCCGCGGGGCCCTGGCTCAAGTACAAGGGCCACCTCCCCAACATCAGCACAAACACCCTCAACACCGCCGTCAACGCCGAGACGGGCGAGGTCAACGCCGCCTACGACCTCGACGGCTCAAAGCACACCATCCCCGAGCTC
>PNRQ01000127.1:0-102373 GCA_003439915.1 Trichoderma atrobrunneum | reverse complement strand
CTACTATATATACTATCAATCGGCGCCAATTTCTTTTCTTTTCTTTTTCTTTCTTCTTTTCTCTTTTTTTTTTAAAAAAACTTAAAAAACATTCCTGCCATTTCATCCGGCTCGTCAGCGCTAGGTTGGATAGCCGGAATGACTTCAAGAACTTCCTCGGCCTCGGCCTCGGTCTCGGGGCCGGTCCTTGAGGCGGCGCCAATCTCATCAAAGCTGGCGCCGTGAGATAGCTATGACGATAGCGGCGGATCGAGGGAATCCTCAATAAAGACGGAATCTGATAATATTGAATATCGTGATGCTGAAGGGTAAGGATGAAATGAATAACGATATTATAGTATTGTGTGATGTTGTAAAGTATCTACGTGGCGCACCAGAACGTCGTACTATAATTGGGTGTGGATTGATGGGAGTGGTAGTGTGCGTATTAATCTTAATATGGCCACGGGCTACTACGGTGAAATAAGAATATTCTACGGCGAACATAGGATTGCTCTTCTTAATTCCAAGGACACATAGATCACTAATTATGCTGCTGTAATTGCAATACTCTTTATGTGACTGGGCGATACGAGAAATGTTCTAGGTCCAATCCACAACCCATTATTTAGACTCAGCCTAGCTTCCCCATAGATTCTAGAAGAATCTCCTCGTCTCGGGTACTTCATGGCGTATGGCGCTTCAAGGAGGGCACTACAATACGATACTCTCTAGTCGAGAACCCTTAGCGATGATTGTATCAAGCTCAATTGTGGCCTACAAAATAAAATCTAACAAGCGATATTGACATGGTATTGTATGTTAGAATTTGCAAAACTCTCCATCAGATATTCGTTGAATCGTCTTGTTGGTCGAATTCGGTACACAAGGTTCATGATCATCTGTGGCGAGTCAAAATCTCCAACAGATTGAAGTACCATCAAGGTTCATCGATTTCCACGAGCAGACTTAATCGAGAGGGACAAACTAGTTCATTCTCTGCATCTCAATCTTTCTGTAATGAATGATCGACTATATACTGCATAGTTGAATCTAGGCTGCATGGATGGCCTCTACTGAGAAGCTCCTTCAATTTAATGAGAAGAAGGAGAATATATACACTTTTCTTCCAAGAGTATCAAGGAGCATCCTTGTCCCAAAAACAAACTCGACTAACGAATCTAGTTGCCTCCAAGGGTAGCGAGTTACAGGGGTATGTGCAACCGAGCTGGGTCCAGTATGCCATGGAACTTTCTCAACGGCATTCGCTGAGGCTCAGTTTTGGCTATGAAGCTTGATCACATATGGAACAGAGCGTATGTGATCTATCTTATTTGAAGAAAGCAACGCCGGCTACTTCCGCTTACCTATCTGCGGATTACATGAAGAATACTACACCATAGAGTATCAGTCCCAAAGGCTCTCAGTGATACAAAATCGCCCCTGAGCTGAGCGCTATTATTAGTTGTGATGCCTAATCTCGACGGCTAACGGAAAGGAGAAAAGAGTAGCCCAGCGGCAGATTTAGCTACTGGGCAATGCAGCCCTTTGATCGATGGTACCCACACGGCCGATGCCTGCTAGTGGACCAATTTGGCCTCCTTTCAAAATCAGCATGATTGATTCCAAAGAGAAAGACACGAATTAGGTTAAATGTAACATTTTTCTTGTTTAGGCAGTACTTTCTGACTGAGACTGAACATTAAGCATGATGACCAATCTTACTGTCATGTGGCGTCGCAGCTGTTGCTCTTATTGTGTTGTGCATACAGTTGACAACTAACACTAATCGCATCTTGTCCGAGAATAGCCAGGAAGTGTAGCAGCGAACACAATCATATAGTCTAAACATATAGTATAAAGATTCAGTCTGGCTAGCGAAAGCGCGTTTCATACAGTTGGCTTCATGTCTATCGTTAGCCCCGCAGAGGTTATGGTTTAACATAAACCAGTCGTTGAGTCGATATACTACTCGTACAGAGAAGTGTTCCCCCAACATCAACCAACATCAACCAACTCTCCATGGAGGTGTGCATGCACGTCGACCCAGAGCGTTGCCCACTTTTGGAAATAGCGTTAGTAACCGCATATTGGACCGCTCAATCAGGAGAATTTGCGGACCTCGGAGAGTTGTTTGTTTCGCTGAAGCTCCACAAATTAAACGGCTCTCGCTCGCAAGGGTAGCAGAATTCAGGCTTTTGCATCTCGATGAATGATGGGGGTCATCAGTTATACCGCAACAGGTATCACGGATCAGGGTAAGTTGTAAATCACGGTGCGAAATTTGAGCCGATGCCCGGAACGCCATGCCGAACAGGAACTAACCATCCACGCGGCGTTTGACACTTCAGGAGAGGCGTCTTAGTGTCGCTCTGTTAAGAATAAGCAGCCCTTCGGAGGCCATAAAGTCTGGCTGGTTCGGGGGCAATGCCGAACGGAACTCTTCAAAACCGGCAGTTGTACATATCTTCTTCCATCTACAAGCGCTCGTTAGCCATAGCAAACTCCCCACATGCAGTGACCGCGCACAACATGGAGCCAAGAAGCTCTAAAGGCAAAGAGAGGCAGCAAAGCATACGGTTTCTCAATTTGACAAACCCCAGCGACGCCACCAAATCGGATGCACTCACTGTTATACGCTCACACGTGGCCAAGAACACTCATGGTCGCAAGCAAGAGAGTCGACGTGCCCGCTTAGAGATTCGGCAATATCGGCCAGAGACTGGATCGAGCAAGGCTAACGATCGCTGGTCGCAAGTAGATTTTGACAGCCAGCCGGTGCCAAAAGCCGGAGAATTTCAGCTATCAGTGGCACGCGAACCCAAGCACGAGGAGGAGGTTCGACCAGTTGAGTTAGAAATATGGATGCCCAATCCGCAAACCTATGTAACATCCAATCGGAGAAATCCCTTTCAAAGTACTGCCATAGCGGTTTCTGATTATGAGAACGGCTTGATCGACCATTGTAAGTGTTTCCGTGGCTTGTTGACATCCATATCTCTGCATCCAAGCTAGAGTACTAAGTCTTGCAGACATTACCTACGTTGTAGACAACGGGTATACAGACTGTATCCACACTGAGACCGAACAACTCCTTCTCCAAAATGTCCGATCGCAGTTTGTGCCATGGTCGCTTACGGAGCGAGGCTTACAAGCTGGCCTGTTGATGGCGGCCTGTCGAAGTTTACTAGTTTTACATCCCGACGATGATTCGTACAGAGTGTCGCTGCTAAGATATAAGAGTGAATGCATCCAAATCCTTCGCGCTGCGCTCTCGGCCTCTGATGGAAGAGAAATCAGCGACTATACCATCGCTTTGGCTTTGGTATTAACAACGGAAGAGGCATGTATTTTTACCCCTATTGCATCTATATGAGTAATGCACCTAACAGTTATCTGCTTGGTAGTTTCTATCAGGAAACTTAATGGAGTACAGATTGCATGGCGAAGGGATTCTTAGGATGGTTCATCTGAGAGGTGGTTTTAAAGATCTTGGCCCCGGTGGTCTGCTAGGATATCTCTTGGCGAGATCTGTCTATAACCCCGTCTTTCAATTTGTAGACGGGCCAGATACTACTGGTCTAGTACAGTAGAAGGTGTGTGGAGCATGTTAATGAAAATATTAGTTATCATCTGTGCGTGATCACTGCATAGTTAGCAGGTAAAGGAGTTTCAACCTGGAAAGCAAAAGCCTACGCGTAAGCACCTGTGTTGATAGGGAAGTATTCGAGATTATCTATAGCAATTAAGTCATGGGACATATACTGGCAATGAGTTGGTGTATCAATGTAGACCCCAAGTGCCTAGAAGCCTCTTGTCGCATCCTTGTAGCCTTACAATGCTGACTTATTCATTCCCACACCCTATGAAGCTCAAGTCATTCTTACGATCAAAGGTGTCTCATTCGTAATTTTAGGCATTTTATTTTTAACCAAACAATTATGTTTTGCCGTGTGAATAGTGGCGACCCAAGGGAGCGTAATATTTTTTTATGTGCTATCGAATACAAGGCACCAGGCACCGACGATCTTAACATCGCCATAGCACAAACCTCAACCCCGCTCAACATCAGCGTATTAAATACCGCGCATAACCACGTCCAGGAAAATGTCGGCCGATCCTGAAGGTATGTAATAACTATCGCTTGTACGCATAATAATAAATAGCCGTATTACATCTGTGACACTTTATTGCAGGGTATGCAAGCAGCGATGCGTACGAGATCGTGCGCAAAATTGGTAAATCACGTCCATCACCGCATTCAACATCTGTGCTAATCAAAAGTCCCTTTTTCTTTTCTTCAAAAAAGCCTCCACTAAACATGCAGATATCTTTGAAGGTGTTCGAGTGAGAGATCTCAAGAGGTGCATCGTCAAGCCAGCAAAGGAAGTAGGGAGACACAGGATAGAGCAAGAGATCAAAATGCTTCGTTCGTTACAAGGAGGAACAAATATTCCGAACCTCTATGATGTTGTACAAGACAATCAGGTATGCCCACTTGGACTTTTTATAATAGTACACAGGATCAAACTAGCTAGACAGGATCTTTATTTACAAGTTGGCAGACGGAACCGCTGTCAGTGGTCTTCGAATACATCGAAAACACCGATTTTAGATCTTTATATCCCCGTCTCAGCGCCGAAGATACCCGATTCTATATGAAAGAACTTCTCAGAGCTCTTGAATTTTGCCATGGCAAAGGAGTCATGCACAGAGACATTCGACCACATAACATCATGATTGACCACAGTCAACGAAAGGTGGGAATTCCTTTGTGGTCGCCAACCACTTCCTTCCTTTGCTGGAACACTAGCTGATGACTTACATGCTGCTAGCTGCGCTTGTTCAATTGGGATTATGCCGACGTTTACGTTCCGAACTCTAGGTATAGCGTCCGTGTTAGTTATGGACTCATCAAGGCCCCCGAATTACTTTTGGACTACGAGGAATATGACTGCAGCATAGATATGTGGAACTTTGGAATGGTGTTTGCTTCTTTAATCTTCCGAAAAGAGCCATTCTTTCATGGAAACAGCAACTTTGACCTTCTACAGGCGACTGCACGAGTGTTGGGCACTAAAGGCCTGCTCAACTATGTGGAGAAGTATGATATAGAAACTGACCCAAATGGCGTTGAGGCCATTCCGCATTACGAGAAGAGGAATTGGCAAAGTTTCTTCAGCGAGGCAAATGAACGATATCGGAGCGATGAAGCCGTAGATCTCTTGGATAAGCTTCTAAAGTGGGATCATAAAGTAAGACGATCCTAATGGCCTTGGAAAATATGTTGCTTACAATCTATTCATAGCAACGACTTACCGCGGTGGAGGCTCTAAAACATGCCTATTTCAATTGATCATCACTTCAAAGGCTACCAAGCGCCGATATATCTTAGATAGGCCTAATATAATATTTTAACCTAGGCGTAGATGTTCATTCATGCATAAATACCTTGAAACAGAAACCATTGCCACTGTCCCGGTAAACAAAGCAAGATGATCATGAACCACTTCCTTCTTGATATAAATTTGATGTTAGATCGTTTAGACGCCAAGACGATTGCTCGAAATTTCCATTGAATGATGCCTCCTGAGGTTCTGCGGTGGACATGTAATCGTCCCAGAGAATGTTAAATCCGAAGTCATCGGTATTCTGTAATGACAGAGCGATGGCACTTGGCTCGTGCATGAGCATACCGTCAAGCAAGTCGATGGATGGATTGTCCCCCTCCTCAGTCGATGAATACCCCATGTGACTGATCATTGGTGAAGGGAGTCCCGTTGTATTGTTGCCACTCTCATTAGAGGGTGTAGGCTTCAGTATCCGTTCTAAGAGAACATTGTTCGAAGAAGAATCTTTTTGTAGCTGTCGGTGGTATCCTTCGATCGCTCTTGAGAAATCGGATAGGATCTCGGCGTAACGTTGTGCCTGAGGACTCAATTTTGCAATCCTTTTCAAGACGTTCTGCGATGAAGAAAAGTAAAAGTGCGATTCCGAGCTCGTTATTTCGGGTGCCCTTAGGAGAGAGAGTCCAAGAATAAGTCCTGCAGCGAAAACCCACGCCCTGCTCAAGTCAGTATTCGATCTGTCTTACGCTTCTCCAGGGCCCCTAATATTAGGCATCCAAACTTACTGTAATATACACATATTACCCAGCAGGAAGTCAGATGTGCCAGCGTCATGACACATTTGTACAAGGTAGGTAGCAGAGTCGGTACACACTCTCGCCAGCTCTTGAGGCTTTGCAACTGATGGAGAAGGTGCAAAGGATTGCCCCTCATTTCGGTTTGCTTGCTTTTGTTGCAGCCAAGTGATAGCCTCACTGATGAGAAATTGCCGTGTAGCCAACATGACGCCGAAATAATAGTTGCAAGCTACATGAATGTTACCAATAGCTGCTTGTTGGTGGTTATGTTCCACGCAATCGTCGTTCTCTCGAGTCAACAGTTGACGTAAGGTTGACGGCAGACCCTGTGCCCAACCGCGTAGTTTCTGCAGGAACTCTTCGGTTGTAGGAATGTCAAGAGTCCCGTCCCGAGTTATCTTCTGTGCTATGAGCTCGACGATAGAGCAGGACTCAAACATGGCGTCTAATGTCATCGAAGTATGAGGGAGTAACTCGCTTTTCCCTCTCGCCTCCTGGGCCTCTGGCTGGATATCCTGCGTTCCGCTGGGTCTACCGAGTATAGAGTTGGTAATGAGATCGAGAACTCGTAGGCTCTTCCATATTTGCACTCTTCAGCAACAAATTAGTTCGCGATGAATAAGTACCAAGCCGAGAGAGTAACTTACCTCGCCGTCCGTATATCGGCCGGTAAAGTTGCATTCAACTCCGGTAAGTGTAAGCCGAGGATAGTGGCTGCTCGTGATGCGACTCCCAAGTACAACAGGCCCGTGTTTCTACGACAAGCACAGAACATGTAAAACGCCATAAGGATAAAGTTTCTCACCATGGAAAGACTCGGATTTAGCAGCATATCCTGGAAGCCGAGGCGTTGTGCCTCTGCGAAATAGTTCGAAGATGTCTTGACATCTTTGTCACCATTACCTCTGCAGTGGGCTCCAATGGCAATTACCAAGTAGGCTGCCGTTATATCGTCCTTCAATGATGTGTCCTCAAATTCAGGTGTAGCAATGGTTTCGGAATTTAGCTGGCTCAATATACCATCTGTGAGTAGATTGAGAAATCCATTTGACTTGGTTAATAGTTAGCAAAGTCTACTTAATGTCGGAAGACTGATACCGCCAACACGAACCGCAACTTTGTAATAGTGGATTAACTCGGTTCGTTCCGATAGGTCCAAGTTATCCACAAAGTCGGTAGGCCTGTGGGACGCGGACCTCAGAGTGGCCTCCAACATCGAATTACTCCGTCGACTTTCAGTGAAAGTTGAAGGTCCTGTATATCGTCGAAGGACATTCCGGAGAAACTGGAGCATCGATATTGCAGCGGTCTTGCCCACGTAAACTGTCTCAAGAGGGTTAGCCAGTATCATCTTTGCTGTTGATTTCCTTTCTCACCCTTCTCTCCTTTGGCAGTCAATAGCATTCTGGCATTCTGCGCGAGCAGCGGCTGTGGGGCATCTTCTCTTCTAGACTCATGATGGATCGGTAGCCCCTCACGATCGCGAGAAGAGCCGATGCGATTTGGCGGGGATTGCTTCGCTCTGTCGCCATACACACAACTAGCACCAATTCCTTTTCGGGAACAAGAGGAACACGGAAGGCGGGAATCGCATCGCTTTCTTGATAATCTGCATGCCTCGCAGGCTCGCACGGAACGCTTCCTATCCTCAAGCCTGACTCGATGTCGGGGCATGGCTTTGTCGGTTCGGATGCAGGTATCCGCAAGATCAACCAATCGACAATTTGCGGCCGCGGTGGAGGAAAGATAAATACGAACTGCGAGAATGGTATAAGAATCGATCCGACTAATTGTTCTCAAAATTGCGGATGTCGTACGTTCTTGTTCTTTGCTACGCGCAATGCACACGCGTTCACAGCTGCTTGTCGCTCTTCATATGTGCGGATGTCGGACGGTCAAGAGTCGGACACTGTGGAAATTCGTAGCGGATAGAGGTCCCGACGCTACTTTATAATGCCGGCTACGCTGATGAATCAGCCATCGTGAACCCCAAACAACCTTGAAACTCCCCCAGGTTGCCAAGGATCGGGGCAAACCCGAGCTGACGAAAGTCGGGGTAGATCCGAGCTAGACAAATTAAAATATGCTAAATGTTTTAAGATTAATCAACTAGATCTTGCTAGAAAAGCGTTGATGGCCCACTATCTCCATCTCGTTTCGTCCCTGTCAACTCAATTGAACCCGTCTCATTACAACGAGTGATCTAATACCTTTGTCTCAATATGTCGGTTGAAGAAGCTTCTACAGTAGCAAAGCCTCATTATCAAGAAGTGGAACACGAGAAGTTACATGATGCTGCTGAACGTGGGCAAGCAGCAACAGACGAGTAATTCTCCCATTCCTCTTCTAAGATGACAAGGTATTAACCATTTGTGTGTGCTAGGTATGGGCAGTCTCTCGTAGAGCTAGATCCGAAAGCTGAAGCCAGGCTACGTTGGAAGCTCGACCTCTATTTACTTCCATCAGTTGCCTTGCTGTATCTCTTCTGTTTTATTGACAGAGCAAATATTGGTATGTTGCTTCTCCTTCAATGCCACAACTGTGGACATCCCAATTTGCTGACCTTGGCCAAGGAAATGCACGCCTTGCAGGGTTCGAGAAAGACTTAGGCCTAACTGGCTACGACTACAATACTGTTTTATCTATTTTTACATCTCTTACATTATCCTCGAAATTCCCAGCAATATTCTTTGCAAGTGGATGGGACCAGGATGGTTTATCCCAGCCTCCTCTCTCGGCTTTGGCCTCTGCTCCATATTCACTGCTCTTGTCCACAACAAGGCTCAAGCTTGCGCAGTACGTTTCTTTCTTGGAGCGTTTGAGACCGGTCTTCTGCCAGGTATAGCTTATTACCTGAGTCGTTGGTATCGCCGATCTGAATTGGCATTTCGACTAGCCATGTATCTCGTCATGGCCCCCTTGGCCGGAGCCTTCGGTGGGCTTCTCGCATCTGCCATTCTCAAGCTACCCCATTTTGGCAGTTTTACATCTTGGCGCATGATTTTTGCCATTGAGGGTGTTATTACTGTTGGGTTATCAATAATTTCTTTCTTCACTATTACTGATCGCCCATCAACAGCGCGTTGGTTGACCCAGGACGAAAGAGATCTTTGCATTGCTCGAATCAAGTCCGAGCGTGTAGGAACAACGACTCTTCTGGACAAAATGGACAAAAAGAAGATGATTCGTGGAATCAAAAATCCAATGACAATTTCCACCGCCATCATCTTTCTTTTCGTTAATATTACAGTACAGGGACTTGCTTTCTTCACGCCAACAGTCGTACAGACGATCTATCCTCACAACAGTGTTATCTCCCAACAACTCTATACGGTGCCGCCATACATTGTTGGTGCATTCTTTACCGTCGTGTTCCCTCTTCTCAGTTGGCACATCGACCGTCGTCAAATCATCATCGCTGCTAGTGCACCGCTGGGGATGACGGGGTACATTATGTTTCTGGCGAGCACCAATCCAAGGGTCAGATATGGCGCAACGTTCTTGATCACAAGTTCAGTGTTTGCTCTAGGCCCAATGGTCAATTCACAAGTGAGCGCCAACGTCGTTACTGATTCGGCAAGAAGCAGCGCAATTGGCTTTACAGGTATTTCACACTCTTCCTTTGCTCAATCTCTATAACGCTGCCAGTATCAACCTCTGTCGTGCTGACAATGCTCTCTTTAGTTATGCTTGGCAACATTGGGGGTCTCATTTCAACATGGAGCTTCTTGCCGTTTGATGCACCCAACTTTCATATCGGCAATGGTCTCAATCTTGCTACCACGACAATGGTGCTCATTGTGAGCAGCGTTATGTTGGTGTGGATGATTAGAGATAACCGCAAGCGAGATGGCCGCAATGTCGAAGAACAGCTGAACGGCCTGTCTCCAGAGGAAATTGAAGACCTTGACTGGAAGCACCCAGGATTTCGCTGGAGGCCATAAGGCGGGAAGGCGTCTATCGTGATCAGCGCGATATGTTGCAATCACTGTAATGGTCATCTATGATCAACATATTCTCCTGACACCCAATGGTAGAAATTGATGTGATTTTCCGATTATTTGTCGTATTATGTATGTTCCTTCCGCTGTGTATTCATGTGAGCTTAAAAGAGTAATGGTATATCACAAGAAGAACAAAACCAAGAGTACCCAAATTAGCTTCCATTTTCCATCGCCGACATTGCCACCAAAATGGATCATGTAGCTTCAACACATCATATGAACATTCGAGACTCGGGGGGTATAGCGTCGCGAAGAGATGCAATTCCGGTGATAGATGGGTATTCTGACAAAAGTTCCATAAACTCAAGACGCAGAGTTTCGGGTACGCATAGGGAGACGGATCCAATAACAAGGCTCCAGAGCAAGAAATGGTTGTCGCTACCCCATGAGACCAACATGTCGCGACTCTTCAATGCCTGTAATAATTTATATGCGTACGATGTGGCTCCGGTGTTGTCCATCCCAAATTTTGCCCGGACTTCACTAATGTAAAGGACACCGGCCAGGCGGAAGCATTCTCTTCGTTTTGAGAATTGGGTAGACACACCGTCCGTGTCCCTAGGTAATGATAAAAGGTCGTAAAGAATCGGGGCAAAGTGAAAGCCCGGGAACAGAACTGTTCGCCAAAATACGTCGCCTCGTGCGTTTGCTTCGGTAGTTAAAATAGAGTTGACCTGCTGTATCTCATCAAAAATATGAACGACTGCCGGATCCTCGCTTAGTGTGCTGTTGCTATCGGAGGGTCTCGCCGCGGGCATTGCGGCAATTTGGAGTCTGCTCTCAGTTGATAAGATGTCATATGGCTGAGGATAACGTGGTTTTATATCTTGGAGATAGCTGCCGCGTATATCAATCCTAAGAGAACAATGAGTTACATTTGCGACAACATGGAGCATGAAGAACTGGGACCATACCAATACATCATCATCCAAATAATAGGCAGATGCTGAAGCGCCGTTAGGCCACCAACACCGCTGATGGCGTGAGAGAGTCCATCAAGATGCACATTAATGAGATGCGGGTTGCTTGTCAGATTCTATAATCGGTCAGTCCAACAAAATCCCGCTATGTACGAAGGTTCAATCAACACCTACTGCGAACGCCGCAAACGTGAGAATTGCTATGATGGTTTCGAGATTGGCTCTCTGGGTCGGATCATCCAACTGTAGTCGCAATGCTCTTGTAGCCATGAGAGAGTATCTCGCATAATCTATACTACTCTCGTGGTCCCCGGTCCCCACTTGCTTTCTGTGCCAAGCGGAAGACGACAACATCTGTGTAAGTGATGCGGATCCCTGTAAAATATCGAGAAACCCAATCTCAATCATGGATTTGAAGATGACGCAGCCTCCGCCGTACACTAAACCACAGTGGTGAGCAAACTAAATAAGCACAAGGGGGGAAATACATTAAACGAACAATGATTCCATAACTCGCGGGCGCGTGGTCGCTGATCCGAGGGCACCAGCAAAAAATCCCAGCTCCTTCTCTTCCGCCTATGAGTTCGTGTCCTGCTGGGTTAATCTGTATCGTTTCATTGGCCTGTTGCAAATCTAGCGGCGCTGGTTCACCGAGCTGTGGTCTCAGAGCTGCATCGCGCGATAAAGCCTGAAGCCATGACCCAACGTCAAGGTCAACGGTCAAAGCATTCCGTGGTGGAGGCGGGTTGCGTCGACGATAATCGGCTTGCGCTCGGCTTCTCACACGCCTCCGAGTTTCAGTGTCGCCACGTATGTTTGTTCCAGAGACAGTTATGAACTCAAACCGTGGGCGGTTATTATCACGGTTGCGTTCCGGTTGTCCTAGGGACTCGCTCGTTAGCGCTACAGGGATTGTCTCAGTATATTGTGAGGCACATTGACTTACTTCTTCTATCATCCATCAAGATAAATGTATCAGAAGTCAGTTATCAGAGAAAGGTAAGTTTGTAGCATGAAATGCAGCAGGATATGGAAAGGGAAGTAGATGGTTGCAAGTTTTGTGTCTTTATTACCAAAATATATAGAGCTTCTTGTCTGTCCCATCGAATCGAGTAAGACTAGAAGTAAGCTAAAAGCGATGGCGCAACGCGCTCCACCACCTCAGCCATTAATTAGGCCCTTTGGCTAAGCAATCACAAGTTCTACCCGTCTCGCCACAACCAAGAATTTAAGTTTACTGAGCCATTCTTATAAGATACTCTCGTCAATTTACTACGCTTTTGTTAGCATAAAGTGACACTGTGCACCTCTATCGGCACGACCGGGAACATACAACTGTTTACTGACCTGCTGCGTATGGAGTGCTTAGAGCTGAATAGCCATCCCGCAACTGGCGCTGATGCAGTTCAAATAAAGATTTGTCACGGAGCCACATACAACTATGTAACAACATAATATGGTGTAATAATGTGAATTTAGCGCCTATTTTCCCGTAAGCTATCCTAGGAACTGTGCTACCTCCTTCGCAATCAGCGGCCCATCGCTCTCAACTGCAAAATGACCAGCGTCAATTAGTTTAACGGTTGCGTTGGGCAAATCTTTCTTATATGCTTCAGCCCCGGGAGGGATAAAAAACACATCATTCTTGCCCCAAATTGCCAGCAAAGGTACCTGAGAGGACCGGAAATACTCGTGAAATTTCTCATACAACGGGACGTTGTTTTGATAGTCCATAAATAGATCGAGCTGGGCGTCCTTCCTGCCTGGGCGCTGCAGCAAAGTGTAGTCCAGTGTATAAGATTCGGGCGCAATTGTCTGAATATTAGGAGTGCCATTCTCGTATTGGAACTTCGTAATGTCAAAGTTCAACATGGCATCGGCCAGCTTGGATCGATCATCCGAGGTGTTCTTGCTAGCCCAAAAATCCTTGATTGGTCCCCAAACGTCGCCGAAACCCTCCACGTAGGCATTTCCGTTTTGTGTAATAATTCCCTCAACTGCCTCTGGGCGACGCAGGGCTAGTCGTAAACCCACTGGTGCGCCATAGTCGAAAACATAGACAGAAAATTTGGTAATGGAGAGCAAGTCTAGAAACTCGGCAAGGACATCCGTGAGCGAGTCAAACGTGAATTTGAAGCCTTCAGGTGTTTCGGTAAATCCGAATCCAGGAAGGTCTGGAGCAATGACTCGATACTTGGTAGCGAGTAAGGGAATTATGTTCCGATACTGATGCGACGAGGACGGGAAGCCATGAAGTAGGAGGATCGTCTTAGAAGGATGTGTGGGACTCTGCTCCCGATAAAAGACGTTTACGCCACTCTTGGGCAGCGCTACACGAATGTTCTGAGTTGCGGTCATCTTTTTTTTCTTTAAATATTCGATAAATATGGTTGATGTGTTCTTGGCGATGGTAATACTACTCTGTAGTATCTTGAAGCTTGTTGGTGTTTACTGATAGTATTTGAATGTTGGACTATTGGTATACTTAATTCCTTCAACGACACTCAACGTGGGAATTTATACCATTTAGCATCTAAGAAAGTCGAGTTCCTCTCCTATCGTTTTCTCATACTCAACTAGGAATATGTTGATTCCACGTTAGTTGTCAAGTCACGTCAGAGCTCGATATGGAACCCCTCAGCGAAACCTATCTCATAGCTCGAGTTTCCAGTCTACATTCGCAGCGACGTCACCCACTAAACCCCATGGGGGAAATGCTGGTTTCGCGCCACACATTGTCGTACGCTAATTGCCCGATAAAAGCAGTCGCTGAATCCTAGCCTCGCCAGACGGGAAGAGCGAAAAGTTTAAACAATTAACAGAATAAAATAAAATTGAGGACATCCAAAAGGAGACAATGCTCATTTCCATTTTGCCTTGACTAATCAACTAATGTCGCACCAATGCTGCCGTCTAATGTATGAGCTATAGGTTCTTTTTCATTCAGATATCACGGCAGGAAGAGACACTATGAGTTTCCCACTAGCCTATATTGAAACCTCAAAACATTTCGCATATAAGTAGCATTGCTCCTCTCTGTGAAGACATGACACGCGACAAGCAGAGGCAGTTACTTGATATATAATGTTCGCAGTGCGTGCTTTTGTCGGGCGCATTTACACAGCGATACCTGCTCTGTATGTCTTGAAGCAAAATATCGCTTGACTCTTTCTAGGCATAAACGCAACATTTTTATCACGTTATTAGGACTAGACTTGGGCAAGCTTTCTCCGGAGCGGAGATGCAGCAAGCACAATACCATTCGGCAATTGGCGGAAATCACGGACTACGGCATTTCGCAGCTTTGCAAGCTCTTACTCTCTAGAATACGGCATGCGCTAAACCAGAAACAGAGATTGCTGCTCCCTGACCTTGCATACGAGCCATTCCATTAGCCTGGATTAAAGAGCTCATACGGAGGAGCCCGTATTATTAAGATATATGAAGAGTAAATATCGCCAGACAAACTCATATATGCCTACAGTTACATCATCAGAGATGCAGTTGCAATTTTTCTAATGCGCCCTTGACAAATCGGGGCAACGCCGACGTTTACTATCTACCTAAAGCAATGCGTAGTCATTCAGCGTTGGAGATTGGTAGCTAGAACGGCGACCAGATTTGTCACATCAAGACTATGTCGGTGGCGTCAGTATCATACGCATTAACTTGTATAAATAGAGAATGTGCCACCTCAACCCTAATGTTTATGTTTCATCCTCTGAACTCATTACATTGCACCCATTAAACTAGATTCATACATTGAAACTTGAGTCTCAACAATACCTCACAACCAAACAACATCTACCTAACCTCTAAGACACGATGGCCAATAGCACTATGGACGCCATTGTCATATCAAAGTTTGGAGGACCCGAAGTTCTCCAGATTCAACAAGTGCCTAAACCAGAACCCGTTAACGGAGAGGTGCTTGTGGAAGTCCACGCTTTTGGCGTCAATCATGCCGAAATGCACATGCGCAAGGGCGAATGGGATGAGTGGAATCCAATTTCCGGTTTAGAATGTGTTGGAGTTGTCGCAGCTTGCCCAAGTGGCGAGATCGCAGTCGGAACCAAAGTTGTCGGTGTCATGGGAGGCATGGGCAGGAACCGTCCTGGAGGATACGGTTCGTTCGTAAATGTTCCAATTGCGAATGTCGTCCCAATCAAAACAGAGCTCCCTTGGGAGCAACTCGCCGTTGTTCCGGAAGTTTACTCCACGGCATATTCCTGTTTATTCACAGTTCTCGATTTGAAGCCTGGCGAGTCACTGCTTATTCGCGGATCAACATCAACTATCGGCCAAGCCGCTCTTCACCTGGCTGTTGATGCCGGTGCTCGGGTTACAGCGACAACGAGACGGAAAGAGAGGTTCGACTTTGTAAAGGCGAAGGGCGCCGTTGATGCCAAACTCGAGCACGAGGGTCTCCAGTCAGAATTCCCTGCTGGCTTTAGATTCGACAAGGTCCTGAACTTGATCGGTAACCGAGTTTTGCTGGAATCTATTTCTTTGGCTCGACCTGGTGGCCGCATGCTTCAAGCAGGTTGGCTCGGCGGCTTGGATCCTGTCGTCGACTTCAATCCCATGATCCAGATGGAGCCGGGAGTGCACTTCAGTTTATTCCACAGCAAAGTGTTGGGCTCGCCAGACTTCCCCATGTCTGGCATTCCCCTTCAGGATATTGTTAGTAAGATTGAGAAGGGGGCATGGGATGCAAAGCCCGCATTTGTTTTCGAGTATAAGGACATCAAAAAGGCGCACGAGATGCTGGATTCTCATGATGCTGGTGGAAAGATTGTGGTCAAGCATTAGCAGGCAATATTACCTAACCTAGAGACTGTTAAATAGAGTGAAAAATAATTATTGAAAACTACATCACGTTAATACTTTGAGCTCTTGTGTCGCACAATACTACTTAATTCCATCTACGTTACTATGAAGCAGGTTCAAGTTTGCTCATATAACGCAATGAGGTTCAGAACCTTCAAAACAACAAATTCAATTATCCACGCAACTGCACTCTCAACAAGCTGAAGCCTCCGAAATGTTCACAGCTTCGTTACTGTTCATTCCAAGATCAATGGCCTTTGTGTCAATAGCAAAAAGGATTTGGAGAAAATGGCAAGCCTTTATAACAAAATTCTTTTTTCTCCTTCGATTTCTCTTTTCCAATAACTCTTTTCTTCTCTCATCTTAGTAGTTAATTGGTACCTGAGCCGCGTATCACGACATGATTACTAATACCTGATCGCGGTTCGCGGTTCCTCTTATCTCGAGTTCGACCGGTGAAACTCAAATATCTGTAAAAACAGGGGTCTCCATACATACAAACAAATGTCTCACAGGCCCGTAGATTAAAGGAATCTCGGCTGTGTCAATATTACCCGAACGTGTTGAATTGAGTTGATCGTTTTTAAGGTTAATTTGTGCCTTGTCGCAATGTAAAGCTTATCTACCTCCTAGATACGGTCTATGTGGCAAACGTCAACTGATTAGACATCCACGCAAATTATGTACTCGTAGCTCGTAAAAGAGATGCTCCGGCTATTCAGGAACAATTGATGCCCTGCTTCAACGCCACTCATGTTTACTTGAAGCCATTGTTATGAAGACTGCATATAGGCGATGCGGTTAAGCCATTCGAGGCCGCATCTAACCGCCCAAGAGCTGTGCAATTGGCCAACTTTTTAGCCGCGCCCTACGAAAGACGACTGCTGGTTGGGGGTTTACAATCATTCTTTGGGCATTTCGGTATCTTATATACTTGGGAAGGTTGTCCCATGATAGAGAGAGGAGCTGGCCAACAAAATAGCTGCAAGAAATAAAATTTCCTACCATACAATATGTGCGTTGGATTCTTAGGCCTAGGCGTGATGGGAACGCCCATGGCTCTCAATTTGTGTCGCAGATTCCCCACCACTGTTTGGAATAGAACGGCCTCTAAATGCGCAGCGTTGGTACAAGCCGGAGCTGGGCTTGGCCATACACCAGCCAAAGTGGTCGAACAATCCGATGTCATCTTCACTATGATGTTTGACGGCCCTGCCATACGGTCCGTAATCGATGACGACTTCAGAAAGGCGCTTCGCGGAAAGACGCTTGTCAACACCAGCTCAGTCTCTGTGGAATTCAGTCAGAGTCTGGCCAAAGAGGTTCAAGAAGCAGGTGGCAAGTTTATCGAGATGCCTGTCAGCGGGAGCAAAGTGCCAGCCGAAACAGGGAATCTGGTGGGAATGATGGCTGGCGACCAGGCCGAGTGCGAGCGCATCCGACCTTTTGTTGAGCCAATTACCAGTGCGGCTGTATATTGCGGGCCAATTGGGGCTGGTCTGAAGACCAAATACGCGGTTAACATTTTTCTCATCACTGTTACCGCTGGGCTCGCGGAATCGATGAATCTAGCCCGAGCACAGGGTCTCAATCTTGAAGCATTCAGTAGTGTGCTGGATGCTGGCCCCCTGGCCTCTGCTTATTCGAAGATAAAGCTAGCCAAAATGGCCAAACAGGACTGGTCTGCCCAAGCGGCTGTGAAGGATTGCTATAACAGCACTGAGCTCATTCGGACAGCGGCGAAGGCCGCAGAAGCAAAGACTCCCCTTATCCAAGTATGCAACTCTTTGTACAAACAAGCAATTGATTCCGGATTGGAGGATGAGGATATGATTGCCGTTTATAGGGTCTTGTCAGAGCAATAAGAAATGCATTTCATACATTTCATATGTCCGCATACCTATATGTTGCCGCTATTGTCACGGATCGTTTAAGGTGTCAGTAGAGCTGGGGAGGTTTCATCGATCTGCCTAGCCACGTGGACGAGACATAGGCCGAGGTACGTAGTGCTTGATGTTCTGGATTAGACAAGCTAAATACGTGAACCGGAATAGTATTCCGAGCGTGCCACTCATTTGTATGTTGCGATATGGAGACATGTGCGCAGGCATCGTGTGCCTTGCTTAGGACTTGCTGCGTTTTCATTTGTTCATGCGCATAGGCTGCTTTCATCAGCTCTTTCAAGACTCACCGAGGCCAACTTGTTGAGCTACTGACTGTATTTAGGCTGCTTAGAGAATGGTTGTAGAGGACCGAATCACAGCTCCGCGTTTCTCCATGTTTCAGCTGGATAAAAGGCATTGCTTGGCTTGGCATTGCTTCATGATGACGAGGACATTCATGTTGTGCTGGCAGATGAATGGGTCCCATATCACTTGTTTACCGTATAATGTTCTATCCACGTGGTGTATATCCATTCATACTATAAGAGGGAAGTAGGACGCCACACACACTCTTAAATGGAGGATCATGACGCTGGCAAGCTCGTACCTGACGGCTATTGGCAGCTAAACCTTTTTTGGACCGACAACGGCAGGCTAAGGCTAATTCTGGCGACATGGTTGCCGTAGCGGAGATTTGTAGATGCGCGGGAAAACTTCCCGAGTTTTGGGAGTGATGCTGCATTGTTACTCTGAGGAACTCAATGGATCTGGTATATGAAAAGTATATAGTAGGATAAATGCTCACTATGTTTGCTATATAGAAATAAAAAGTCGGCATGTTTCCGGCCCCATATTGTGGTAAAATTAGGCTCAACATCTCTGGGCTGTGCTTTGCGGAGGAAAATTTTGACAGCTCGTGTGGGAGGGCTGTCTCTGCTGCTTGTCAACGCGTTTTTGCTTACCATCTGGAGCGTTTTCAATGGTGCCCAAAAAACATTCGATGCCGATTAACCGATTCATTTACAAAAAGACCCTGGACAACAGCTAGGGTCTGTGGTCGGTGCTAGCAATGGATCCACACCTGTTGGCTGTTTTGTTCGCGCTGAGTCCTTCACGGCGTTGCCTATCTGCACGTGTAATCTGCGACTCCATTGGATTGGAGGAGTTTTGCCCATATCGGGCATATGAAAAGCGTTGTTAGTGCTGGGACGGATCGGGATCGTATCCGAACTACACCGAGTTCGAATGGAGTCGTGATAACACCTTCATCCAAATGGCAGGTGAAAATGGACCAGATAGCTGGCCGTGTCAATGCCTAGGCAAGCGGTGGAATCAATTTGTATTAAATGCCCCCAGCTCTCGGTCGCATTCTGTTTTTGTCTGCTTTGGTTTCGTGAGCGGTTGTGCGTCAAGAAATCGCCCTCAGTCGCGTAGTTTCCTTGCTTTCGGTTGCTTGGTCTCTCGCTATTGCCATTCGTTAATTCGAATATTAGACCGGTAGAAAGGATCAATTCATTATTCACAATGAAGTCCGCCGCTCCTTTCCTGGGGGCCATCCTCGCCGTGGTGGTTGATGCTTCGCCCACCGTCGACGAGCTTTATCCCTATACCGGGCCCAAAGTCCCCGTTGGCGACTGGCTTGACCCGACTGTCAATGGCAATGGTAAAGGATTTGTACGACTGGTAGAACCGCCTGCTGTGAAGCCAGCTTCTTCAAACCCGACCAACAACGTCAATGTCATTTCCCTTGCATACGTACCAAATGGCATCAACATCCACTACCAGACCCCCTTTGGTTTGGGAGAGGCTCCCTCCGTCGTCTGGGGTACCAGTGCATCCGACCTCAGCAACACCGCTACCGGCAAATCTGTGACGTATTACTATCCTCAATTGACCCCATGTTAAATCTAGCTAATAAGAGTGCGCAGATATGGCCGAACTCCTTCGTGCTCCTCGGTTGTGGTCACACAGTGCAGCGAGTTCTTCCACGATGTCCAGATTGGCAACCTGAAGCCTGGAAAGACCTACTATTACCAGATTCCCGCCGCCAACGGCACCACTGCATCTGATGTTCTGTCTTTCACGACTGCAAAGGAGGCAGGTGACGCTGGTGAATTCACCATTGCTGTCATCAATGACATGGGCTACACTAACGCTGGTGGCACTTACAAATATCTCACCGAGGCCGTCAACAATGGCGCCGCATTCGTTTGGCACGGAGGTGACATTAGCTATGCTGATGACTGGTATTCTGGAATCCTTCCTTGCGAAAGTGACTGGCCTGTTTGTTATAATGGTACCTCTACTCAGCTACCTGGAGGTGGTGCTATCCCGAAGGAGTACGAAACGCCTCTCCCGGCCGGAGAAATTGCCAACCAAGGTGGCCCCAAGGGCGGAGATATGAGTGTCCTCTATGAGTCGAACTGGGATCTCTGGCAGCAGTGGATGAACTCTATCTTTCTCAAGGCCCCGCATATGGTCCTGCCCGGTAACCACGAAGCCAGCTGTGCCGAATTTGATGGCCCTGGCAACGTTCTCACAGCTTACTTGAACAAAAATCAGCCCAATGGCAGTGCTGCCAAGTCTTCCCTTACCTATTATAGCTGCCCGCCTTCTCAGAGGTATGTTGTCAATACGTTACAATGTGAAGTCTAGCATCTAACGATACGCAGGAACTTCACTGCCTTCCAAAACCGATTCCGCATGCCCGGACCCGAGACTGGAGGTGTTGGTAACTTTTGGTACTCATTCGATTACGGCCTGGCCCACTTCATTTCCCTTGACGGAGAGACGGATTACCCTAACAGCCCCGAGTGGCCATTTGCTAAGGATGTAAAGGGAAACCAAACTCATCCTTTTGCCAACCAGACATATGTTACCGACAGTGGTCCGTTCGGCGCTGTTAACGGCAACTACAACGACAAAACGGCCTATGCTCAGTACCAGTGGCTGAAGAAGGATTTGGAGAGTATCGATCGCTGCAAGACCCCCTGGGTCATTGCAATGAGCCATCGCCCATTCTATAGTTCCCAGGTCTCTTCCTACCAGAAGACCATTCGCGCGGCTTTTGAGGATCTTCTGCTACAAAATGAAGTTGATCTATATCTTTCTGGGTATGCTCCACAGCCTATTTGTCTAATTTGGATTACAATTACTAACTTTATGTAGACACATTCACTGGTATGAGCGTCTTCTTCCTCTTGGAACCAACGGCACTATCGACCATGCCTCTGTGATCAACAACAACACCTACTGGACAAACCCAGGAGTTTCCATGACCCACATCATCAACGGAGCTGCAGGAAACATTGAGAGCCACAGCACCCTTGACTCAGACCCTCTTTTGGACATTACCACCTACCTTGACCAGACCAACTTTGGATTTGGTGCACTGACTGTTCACAACGCCACTGCTCTTTCATGGAGTTACATTCACGGCTCTGATGGCTCCGCGGGTGACAAGGTCACTCTTTTGAAGAAGGATACAAAGGGAACCTGTGGCTCCTCCGGCAGCTCCTCCAGCAGCTCCTCCGCAGCCACCAGCATTGCTGCTACGACATCTGCCTCTCAGTCAGCTGGCGTAACGACCGTCACTGAAGTGGTCACTAGCTACACAACCTACTGCCCTGGTAGCACTACCTTCACAGCCGGCTCCAGCACCTACACTGTTACTCAGGCAAGCAGACTTTAATCCTTCTAGCAATTCTGATCAAGTTTCACTAACAAGTTATTCAGGCTACTACTCTCACCATCACTGATTGCCCCTGCACGCTTACCCACACCATCTCGAACGGAGCCACAATGTCAGTTTTACCTCTGCTTAAGATGTGAATTCTACTAATACGTCCAATTTAGCACTTCCGAGAGCACTCCTGCCGGTGTGACCGAGCCAGCAACTAGTTCCCCTGTTGCATGGAACACCACACTGCCCACTGGAGGAGTAACCACCACTTCCACTGGTGGCGTTACTGCTCCCACTGTGCCTGTTGGTAGCAGTGCGAGCCGCACATTGGTTGTTCCGGGCTTCGCCTGCGCCCTTTTGGCCTTGTTGTCACTTCTGTAAATGTCGCCATTGCATATAGAGAAAAAATGTAGGATGGTGGTGCGCGAATGAACAATGACTACCCTTTGAAGGGATATAATATAGTATTAATTGAGGCTTTGAGCAATGAAAGACTTCTGTACTTTTTCTAAACTCTTCCATTTGAGCATAGCTCTATGTGACAAACCTTTCATGTTCTCGGCTCTGCATTCTTTGCAGCAAAATGCTATTAGAAACGAGCACTATGTAGAGAGTATTGCTGAATATCCGTGGGCTGTCTTGATCGCGATTGGGTCTCCAGAATTAATGCAGTAGAGTTGGGAACAGTTGCAAATCGCGATGAGTACAATTGCAAGTTCCATCAACGGCTTCGAGCCCCGCTGGGCTGAGGCTTATACGTCGAAGACTACAGAGAACACCCATTGAAGTACGGGCATGTAAGGAGGCGTCACTTAGGGACGGTTAGTGCATTCTTCGAAAGCCCTTGTGTAGAGTCACGGCGGGCTAGCCGTCTGTGCCTCCCGTTTTTTAGCATGGAGATGACTCCCTAGATGAGATCTCAGTAGTGGATCAAAGAAAAATTTGTAAAGATGCAGCATATAGTTTCGAGTTTGTCATCCCCCATATCGCTGACTCTACATGTACTTTATACGACACTTTGTTTCATGTGTAAAATTGCCACAGCCTGCCCCGCGGAAAGTGACTCTTCGCCAATACTTGTCGCGCTTGCCAACACGCGTAGTGACTCATCGCAAGGCTGAGTGCCCCTCAATCTAATTTTGAGAAACAATCTTGCAAATGACCCCACCAAATATCCTATTTGCAAGTCACTCTGAATGCTCACTACGGGAATATAACTTGAGGAGAAATTCCCAGCAGGAATCTATCTCTACAACAACTAACTTCTCATTCACTGCTCATGAGCCATACCAACACTCCTCTCAATACCCAAGCACAACTACCCCGCATAATGGACTCTACCTTGTCATATCCCATGCCAGACGGCGTTTACGCCATCCCGCATGATGAATTGGATCTCCGATCCGATGACGAAGTGGACCATGATCTCTTCAATCCTAAACCCATTTCAGACGAGAAGAATATCTGGTTCTTCTGGCACAGTGGCATCGGCAAAATGCACGGCTATACTCGGCGTACAGTTCGGAATTGGCACAGAAGATTTTCCAAGAAGGGATGGGTGGTCCGCGTCCTGGATTTTGAGCCCGGCTCTCCCTTGAATGTGGAACACTACCTCGACATTCACGATACGAATGTATTTCCTAAAGCGTTTACGGATAGCTCAGTTGGCGGCCATCACTCATACCAGCATGTCTCGGATCTTGTGAGGTTTCCCCTCCTATTAAAATATGGAGGCGTCTATGCAGACGTAGGCATGGTCCAAATAGGAGATTTAGACCGTGTCTGGAACGCTACCATCGGCGACCCGAGCTCACCATACGATGTTTTCACTTACAACATGGGTGGACCCGAAGAGCGAGGCATGGCAAACTATTTCCTGGCCTCAGGACGAAACAACCCTTTCTTTCTACGTTGTCATAAGCTCTTGCTTGCACTATGGGCTGAAGATGGGGGAAAGACAAGCACCGAGGGCATGCACGCTAGCCCCTTGCTGAAAGGAATTGCCTTACTGGATACTGGAAACTCATTCGAAGAGAATGGCAGAACATATTCACGAGAAGAGACTGCCAAAATGTTGACCGATTACATCATCCAGGGACAGGTCATTACCATGGTCATGGGCTTGATCGACCTTGAAGATGATTGGAACGGACCGAACTATGTGGCAGAGCACATCTATGCATATGACTACATGGTTGGATCACAGCTCATCAACGAGATCACCGCGTGGAACGGCCCAAAACAATTTGAGCTTATGTCTCTGCCTGTTGCCAAACCTGGGGAAGAGGAAAGCGACGACCAAAGACTCGCACGCAAGATTGTAGAAGATTGCCTATCCAAAAGTTTTGGCATGAAGCTCGCCACAGGCATCATTGTTAGAATTATGGGCGAGACGTTGAGCTCACTATGGAGGAACAATGAGGGCAGCGATAATGTCCCAGGAACATATGCGCATTGGTTGAGATATGGTACTCTATACTGGTGCCCAAAAGAACATCCGGCTAAGCTGCATTTTACAGAGATGCCGGCTTTCAAAATCGGTCCTCTACTGGAAGAAGGAGATCTTGGACCTGGTGCGAAAACGAATGACTTTCGTGTACCGAATTAAGGATACTGGAGTCGCGGTTTGACGAGTTGGTCTTCTTCGATACGTATGGCACAGTTTGTGCATAGCATCATCAAGCGTTCTTGTTGTTTGTATAGAAACAAATCAGACAAACTGTGTGTAATTAAATTTGAATCGTCTTATTGAAATGTTACACTCTGATTTCCAGTACTTTTACGATGGCCTTGATGTTGAACTTACATAGTGTGATTCCCGAGCGCGATTCCCGAGTTCGGGAATCACAACTACACGACTTTATCCTCAACCACACGACGTCTAGATGTTTATTACCCGAGTTCGGGCAGTATGTTCATCTTGAATTCGAAACTAATGCAATAGTATGAGAGTATTGGTTTCCCAAAACCCGACTTCGGATGGCCAGAATTGATACTGACCTCATAGTTTTATAAATAGACCTTTGATCAGACGCCCAAAGACAATTATCAGAACATGTAGAACCTCTTTACGAATACATATTGAAGATTCTTTGAAGTATTCTGCGTGTTGTCTTCATTGTTTAATTGTTCACAAATACGTGATGGGTTTCACGGGTATGTCAAAAGGATGCGCTCCTGTCTACATGAAGACCTGCACAGTATCTGACGCGATGTCTAGTTCAACTCCTCATTGGGGCGCTGGTTGCGCTACCAGTTGTTACGTTATTATATTCAGTTTTATACTACCTTGCCGATATCCACCGTCTACGCCGGTTTCCCTCGCCGTCTTTGGCGGCTGCATTGTCGCCTTTGTGGATGATGTGGCATAATGCTCGAGGCAAAAAGTATGAAGCTCTCGACATGGCACACCAAAAGCTTGGCCCGATTCTTCGAGTCGGTCCCAAAACACTCTCTTTTTCGGCTCCCGAGGCATACAAAGATATATATGGCCATGGTTCTCCTATCCTCAAGGATATCTTTTACGATAATTTGGCAAACGGCAATCCATCCATGGGCGATGCGACAGATCGCCAGCTGCATTCCATCAAGCGGAAGAATCTGTCAAGTATTTTTTCAGCAAAAAACATTCTCAGCATGGAACCTAAAGTGACAAGCTCAGTGGAGGAGTTACTTGCAGCAATCCGCATCAAGCTAAACGGAGGAGCTTTATCCAACGATGACAAGCACGTGGTTTTGGAAGGCGTATTTGATGTACAGCCCTGGTTGAACATGTTTTCGTACGATGTCATCTCCAAAATGTTATGGTCTTCCTCCTATGGGTTCCTAAAATGCGGAAGCGATGACTGTAACTCCATGGCCGGCGATGGGCGCGTCATGAAAGTGCCAGCGATCCGATGCTTCCAGGCTGGTGTGCAATTCAACGCTCTTTGCGCACATCTGCCTCCGCCTCTGTATCAGATTTCAAGGTTTGTTACAAAGCCAATGTATCAGACGGCAGCTGCAGATCATTTTTCAGGAATGGCAAGATATGGTATTGTCAAGCGCATGGAACGAGGCGAGTCCGAGAACGTTGATTTCTTCTCTTTCTTTCCGACGCAAAAGACCAAGAGATGCCCCGTTCCTATGGAGTTGCCAGAGCTTATTGCCGAGTGCGGTACATTCTTGAATGCAGGTAAGTTAACTAGATGCTGACAATTCTCCATGGTTTTTGGCTGACCATTTTCAGGAAATGATACCATCCAGATCTCACTTACCAATACCATGTATGAGCTTGCATCTCACCCAGAAAGCCAACAGAAGCTCTACAAGCTCCTTACTGAATCGTTACCAAAACAATCGCAGCCGATTTCTTCATACATGGAGCTGAGTAAGATACCGTTTTTGACAGCAGTCTTGGACGAAACATTCAGGCTTTTGCCTCCAGTACGGTTCAATCTCCCACGAATTATTGTTCAAAATGGAGCCGTAATTGCAGGCCACCATGTTCCGGCCGGAGTGACCGTTTCCTCCTCCGTATACATAATGCACCGAGAAGAGAGCCTCTTTCGAGAACCGTTGAGATGGCTCCCAGAACGATGGCTTCCCGAAAACCCAGAATTTTCAGATGAAGAAAGAAGGAACTTGAAGGATTTTGTTCTACCGTTTACCTTAGGAGGAAGGGCATGTATTGGGCGCAATCTGGCTTACATGGAATTGAGCGTTTGCATCGCCGCGCTTATCATGGCTTTTGAATGGGGTATTTCCGAGGATGACAAGAAGAAATTTAGCCATTGGGAGAGCATAAATTGTACTCCCAGAGGCCTCAAGGTGACTGCCCGTCCCAGATCAACCACTTGATCTACTAGAGGACCTCAGTCCATAAAATGATCATAACGTTTTGCTGCCTCTTTTCATCGCATATCGCCTTCTACACAAATTTTTCACATTTAAGTTCATTAAGAAAAGAGTGACTTCGTGAGCAACACATGTTGATTACTGTTCATGCGCATGATCCTCTAGTAGCAAACACGAAATTAATGAAGCAGTGACTACGGGGAGACAAGTGCTGTTTTGGAAGACCACTCAACCAAAGATATTGCCGTTTACAGCTGCCCCTGAGCAAGGAAAAAATAGCGGTCATCGGAATGGGGCGAACAAGGGACAATATGGTACCACGGCGAGGTCGGCTGTCTGCAACAGCAATAGCGGTATGGTGACATGAAGGCTTTCGTCGCAGCTCTTTCCCAAGCAGAATGTGTATTCGAGATGTTCGATGGCAGGATGAATTGTGAGATGGCTTTCATGCCGGCCAATGAACAGCAATTCTAGACGTACGTTTGCGTTACTAAAACGGAATCTTCGTGCCTATGGAAGAAACACTGTAGTTTGACTTGCTCATTACTGCATGTCTTCACTACTTGTTTAGAACAAAGACTCCAAGGTAATTGTGGAAATTCCCTTTAGTGCTGACCGTTGTGACCCTTGCCGCGCTGCCTAGAGTCCGAACAGCCGGTTCAACCCACTCGAGACAAGTATTCAATCCTCCTCCTTAAACAATGAGAAAATTCCTTGAGTTGCAACATGAGAGTATTTATAAAGACAAATTTCATCACATTTATTACGTTCTGAAATGGGAATCGAAGTCTAACAGCTGCATCTCAAAAGCCATGTACTCGCCGGTAAATTGAGAAGAACAGTTGACTTCACTTGAGCAACTTCAGTTTACAGGGGGGCATATACCTAGCATCCCCACTTATTATGCCAATGTTGTGATCTTAACTTGTAGAACATGCTGGTTGAGGGTTAGATCACAACAACATTCGGGTGCTGTGACTCCGTGCCGTACCATATATCTTGATGCTGGTTAACTTACTATGAAACTAAATTGACTTTTACCACGCGATAGCTATGTAATTCCGGTGTTAATGACGGCATGGCGGCTGATGTTGTCTCTACTGAGGACGGTACGATATCGTCACTTGTATTATGGAGTAGCTCACAACGCTGGCCCCTTATTGAGATCAGTGATGCAGCTGACGGCCCATGAAATCCAGATTGTAGGATATCGATGACTTGATCTGATTACTTGATCTGCGTTCACTGAAGTGAGCCCAAAGGTTTAATGTTATGGTGAATCCTGTCCTCACGGCGAATTACGCAACAAGATCGCTACTTCCTGTACAAAGCTAGTACAGGTATACCGCTTACGATCACGTCTGCTTCTTCTACTGGCTTTAAGGGGTTCGATGTAATGCGAGTGGAGAGGCTCCAGCAACTTAGCGCTGACTGGTCGATTTGAGTTCGATTGGTGAGACCAGGTTCTCCTGATGGCTGTGATTGTTTGTGTACCTATATAAGAGCCCAGCAACTTTTCTTTTTCGATCTATCCAATCTAATAAAATCACTTCTACTTCAAATTTCCTTCCCAAGCCAAGTCTCCTATAAGCGGATAGCAGGTCCAACTATCAGCAGCATGAGTCCAATTTTGTCAACTGCTGTTGGACTTCCATTGGCAATCCCAACAACAAGCCTGGGTATTGTTGTGGCTCGTTATAAAGAAGACTTGACACCATGGCTTTCAGGAGCCAATTATTCCTACATCTATGACAAGGGTGGAATACCGCAAGCAAACGACACAGTCGACCACGACGCTTTCCGCTCCTATGTCGAACTACCCAACATCGGCCGCGAGGGACACACGCATTTGTACCACATCGTCAATAACTGGGATACACTAGAGGATTACATGATATTCTCTCAAGCAGACCCATATGATCTCATTGGCACTGTCGTCAACTCGACCAACCAAATGATTGATGTAGCTCTTCAAGTCAAACCGAACGAAGTTAATCCTTTCAATCCAGCCCTATTCCACGACGTTGATGACTGGGCGAAGATCAACTGGACAGATCCAAAGGAAAGCATTTGGATTACAGCAAGCCAGTTGAGTTCTCTGGTGTTTGCGCCGTACACACCTGCAGAACTTTGGAACTATGTCCTACAAGAGGATCACCCACCAGCGATTCGAGCCGCACACGGTGGTATCTTTGCCGTCCGACGAGAGACAATCTACAGTCAGCCGCGAGAAGCATACGCAAGAGCCCTACAAAGATTTGTTGAAGCCAATGCTACGAATCCTGAAGTAGGCTTCATGTGGGAACGATTTTGGACTGCAACTTTCTCAAAGCAGTATTGGCTTCCAGAAGTCGAGAATCCTTAGAATTGGAACAGCGAAAAGACCGAATTTTGAGAGCATAATGTTTAATTAGACTTCTAAGACATAATACAGGCAAGTAGATTTTAATGGAATTCTTATACACGCTGTTCTTTGCTCTTACGATATGTTCCAATGGAGCACTATTGGCATAATCTTACATAGAATATGAGGATCCTGTTCAAACAACTACTGATTACTTATCTGATCACCTCGTATTCGGCCAGAAGCCTCACATAATTGTGTGATTGTTGCGACTTATTATTTTTTCTGAGAGTGGATACAGTTATAATGCATTCTTTACCACCATTTCCTCCACATAATTCGTGAATTCTCGTATTCTCACGTTATTCTGCAGCAGGGTAATCAGATCGTTGATCATAAATCCAGTATTATGTCATCATTCACTGCTGCCTAGCCCACCTTCATTCTCTACCTACATATGTACAGCATTGTGCGCAATATTATGGTGAACCTTTGATCTACGATGTCACATAAGCGTTCCATGTCCATTTCGTGAATCATCACTTCAACATGCCGCCATCGAAATCTGCAAAGTCAAAAACACAATGGAAAGAAATTGCCCATGAAACTCAAGCCCTTCGTGACCAAAGCTTGGCTGATGTTGGAACAACTGTTCAACTCCCACTGCAGCTCCCAACGAACGTCATCAATATTCCGGAAATAGTTTTGTCAGAGGCAAACATTCGTATAACATCTCTGTCGCCACAACAGCTTGTGGATTTAATATCCAATGGGCGGCTATCAGCTCAGGAAGTGGTTCAAGCCTTCCTGGAAAGAGCTGTAACTGCCCAAAAGCTCGTAAGTTAGCTAAAACGTTTCCCATATCCGTGAATCTACCATTTTGTACTAATCTTCAACTATAGACGAACTGTCTAACCGAACTTCTTCCTCAACGAGCGATTTCTCGAGCTATAGAGCTTGATAACCACTTTTCTCGAAGCTCTGTCCCAGTTGGGCCTCTTCACGGTCTACCCATAAGCGTTAAATCCCATATTGGTATTGCTCATAGACCTCTTGCCTCTGGTTACTGTGCCCTATTCCACTCACATACCCGCCCTGTCTCTGATGCATTAGTGGTACAAATTCTCACGCGAGCTGGTGCCATTGTTCATGCTCGAACAACAGAGCCTCAGAGCATGATGCAGCTTGAATGTGCCTCAAACCTATATGGAGTCACTACAAATCCGTATTCTCATATTGCTCTGTCTTCGGGTGGATCGTCTGGCGGTGAAGGGGCGCTGATAGCTTTGCGCGGCTCAGTCTTGGGTATAGGAAGTGACGTGGGCGGATCAATTCGTGTCCCGGCTGCTGCTTGTGGGATCTACGGGTTAAAACCAACCTCTTTTCGAGTGCCAACGACTGGCTGGAGCAGTACTCCGCCGGGAGCAGACCCAATAGTAACGGTGTTGGGGCCGATGGGCGTCAACTTGGAAGTATTGGAGCTGTTTATGAGGGTCGTTGTGTCCGCAGAATCATGGAAAGTCGAACCAGCACTCATGCCCCTGCCATGGCGCGCAGTTTCGATAGATCCAACCGCAGAGAAGCCATTACGCTTGGGGATAATATGGCAGGATGAGGTCGTCCAGCCACATCCACCGGTGCAGAGGGTGCTGAGAGAGTTCGCAGATAAAGTGAGTAGGTTGTCGCAAGTGGAAGTGGTTAATTTTCCAGTATATAAGCACGACGAAGCGTGGGCAATTGTTTCGAGCTTATATTTCACTGATGGTGGCGACGCTGATATCGCCGCCATGGCTGAGTCGGGAGAGCCATTGCTGCCCTTAACTGAGTGGATCATAAAGGAGAATCCAGGTGTGAAGGATTTGAGCCGAAGCGAGCTAGAATACTGGCTGGAAGAACGGGAAGAATTCCGGCTGGAGTATTCGCAGCACTGGAATAAGACGGGGCGCTGGAATGAAGCTTCAGGATCATGGGAGAATACTGTGGATGCCATTATATGTCCCGTTGCACCTGGAGTGGCCACTAGACACAATACTGCCAAGTACTGGACATATACTGCAGTGTGGAATCTACTGGATTATCCCGCGCTGACTTTCCCTGCTGGAAGAGCTGATAAAAATATCGATGTCAGGGACAACCGGAAGCGATTTCTGAATGGCTTGGACAAGGAGAATTGGCAATTGTGTGAGTGATACGCTTACCATTACGCTAATGAATCACGAAGTGTAAACTAACAACATACAACTATAGACAACCCTGAAGTCTTCCACGATATGCCTGTAGGCCTGCAGATTGTCGGTCGCAGATTTGAGGATGAAAAGATAATTGCTATCCTGAAATTTCTTGAAAATAACATATAACGTGTATGGTATATCGCATGCATGGACTATTCGTCATTTTGGCTGGCAAGACAATCGCCCTATGTCATACTTGCGGCTCTCATGTCTCTTCTTGATACATCACATTCCGTGCATTCAAGGTTATCTAACCATTGCTGAGGATTCGTATTTCATGACTCACGCCACCTTTAGTAGCAACTTTGGCTGGTACTTGAGTACGCCTTACTATCAAGCTACTCATAGTAGTGTTGTATCATGACACTTCTCCATTGTGCTTCAGCGGCAGGATTTAATGTTGGGCGTAGATGTTTAGCATTGAAAACTGAGATTAATTTGTCTTTTGTTTAACTAAAAACGTCACGCTGCATGGCTTGAACATGGCTTACCCACAGAATATCCCTTGGCTTCTAAATATAACTTACAGTAATAGGCTTGTTTGACAACTTTATAAGGGAACTTTCTATTTTTGCTTCTTTTCAATTGTGCCGCTACCCCTAAAAGGGTATCTCAAACGAATGAATTCACTTGTCTTTGACCCCTTTTCTTCCTAGAACTCATTTTCTGGATCTCTTTTATATAATCACGGCATGGCACGGAGTTTATAGGTGGGGTTGTGATTATTATAGACATTAATTTGAAGAGCTGCTTCGCCTCTAAAGAAGGCCTAAAACGTGTCACAGCAGCTAAAGTGGGTAATTGCACTTGTTCCTGGCAACTATTTTCAGCTCAGTAGCCACTCTTGAGCTGTTAGGCACAACTATTCAACACTCTTAACCCAAAGTCAGCCTAAAGCTCAGTCGATGTCAGCTTACTGAAGACAAGCCTCGGACTTTATCCTCAATGTTTTGAATCGTAGTGTGTTTGAGAACACTCCGACTATCTCGAAAAATGTCAATTGAGCTAAGGTTGCAAGACATATATTTATTTGATCTGGCTGACTCTTCTTTTTTCCTCTTCGCAAAGGCTGTACAGCAAAACAAAGCTGAGCAATAAAGCAACATTTATACTGATCTACTCAACCGCATTCCTACAATTACCTGAGAAACAAATCGGTAAACTTCCTCCGCGCTCCCTCTATTTCCAATATCTTCGTCAATATGTCAATTTGTCCTATTTTCCCTCCTGGACCACTTGTTCCCGAGGGTGCTTGTTTCCTCAACAGCAATAACCTTGACCGAACAATTGCTGGATTTAAGAAATGCTGCGGTCCCGCTCCTGTAGCTCAGTCTTTTAATGACGGAGCTGAGGTGTGCCTTGTCTACTGCCCCCTTGTCGAAGATGGCCCAAATAACGGAGATCTATTGGATTGCCTTGTTTCAGAGCTTGGCAGTGCTGCATGCACCGGCGGCGACAAGCTAGCCTCTCCAAGCGATCTCAGTCGCGCCAGTGACTTGGCAAAGACTACGGGACTCTGTTCTGCATGTCTTGCTAAAACAACAACTGCTGAGCAAACAACTACAGCTACAGCAACGGACAGTGAAAGTACGGCATCAGGAACTGCAAGTGATACCACAGCAGAACGTACAACAGAAAGGTCCCCAAACACTGCTACAATTACAACTGCTCCATCGAGAACCGGGACTTCTAGGGCTACAACAGCGACCACGAGCTCGACAAGCACTAATGCGGCTGTTGGAATCTACCAAGCTGACACCGTGCCATGGAAGGTTGGATTCAGTATGGGAGCTATGTTATTTACGGGTGCGCTGGCAGGATTGTTCATATAAGTGGAATTGGGAAAAGGCACCGCAATGAAAGCGAAGAATACACAGGGGCAAGCATGGGAAAATAATTATTTAGTCAGAATGTATCATGACTTGTTAAATCTAATACAGACAGATGGCGTTGGTAACAAGAATAGCATCCAGTGTGATGCATTTATTTTATATGTCACTGAGTACGTCCTGTGCAAAGAGTAGCTATTAAACATTGGCCCTATTCTGAGGACAGGTATGCTTAGCCCTCGCCCTATATATTGTGCTATATATTCACTGATAAACTATTTGTATCACCAAGGTTGGGCATATGCATGCAGTTGTGGTAATGTTCAGCTCTTACTCAGTCGCTGTTCAAACATTGTTCCTTTTGTGAATAGACAGAGCACAAAAAGTCTTAGAGTGTCTGAAGTAAATACAGTTCCAGGACTCCTTCGACATAACTCTATGAACTATTGGTAATCCGAGTTATATATACTGGGAAAATTGCTGTCGTAGTTGAGAGATTCAAGTCATATATTACTGCATCATTCTAATTGCAAATGATCACTTGATAAAGGATTATCTCGGTTATATACGTCTCATTCTCCAGTTTGTTCCTTCTGCATAACTTCCGGTTGCATGATAATGGATCTTATTAAAGATTTGTACTGAATGACCCAAAAAGTCACTATGAATTGCTACCTTGAGAGACAAATCCGATATATATATCCTCCAAGTGGGTTCCGTCTGCCTTTCCTACCGAGAAATTCTTCAAAGAACTATCAAGAATACGTTTGAGAGCAATAACTCCCGCATTTGTAACAGAACGCTCCTTCAGAATGTTTCAATTGGCTCGTATTGTGGGCAGTTGATTCTTTGACCGGTCTACGATACTCGACTTTTTCCCAAAATTGTTGTAAGGTGTTGTATAGCTTTTCAGAGTTAGCAAACCCTCGTGTTACGTTACCAAGTGCCTTGTACATACCGCTTGAATGAACCATCTGCTACCATCTTGTTGAAACCAGCCGAGGTGGCCTCCGAATGAAGTGACCACAAGAACCACGTATGGGTTTGCTTTAGCCTCCTCAATAGGGAGCCCGATTTGAGGACTCAACTAAGTGGTGTTAGCATATACTCCTAGGTTTATACGAGGAAAAGTGATAACGGACAGGATCGTCTTCTGAATTCAGTGCGAAGATAGGAACCCGCACAGATAGCAACGGATTGACCGACGATGCTTCACGATAATATACGGTTTCTGTAGGATACTTCCACATTGGTTTCTGAATAGCTCTTCATACGGTTAGGACTAAAGCCGATGGGCTTACATGGCAGCACTCTCAAATTCTTACCGATCAAACTCATGCAAATACTGAATTTGCGCAATTTCATTCCGATCGACGTCTGGGTTTGTCATAATTTTTTCTTCATGTCTGGCAAGGTTTGTAAGCCATTTGTGAGTATGGATATTATAGACTTTTCTCACGTATTTAAAAATTTCTTTAGTGATGCTGTCAAGCCTCGCGAGTAAACTTCCCGCATGAAGAAAGAGCTTTGGAGGTGGTGCGATAATACTTCCAAGTTCCAGGGATTGGAACATATTGCTGCAGCTCGGATAGGGCACTTCTGCCCTTCTTCGGCAAGATACTAGAGTGATCAAGTCAGTTGAATATACAGTTGAACTCGTCGTCAAACACATATGCAACGAATAATTAAGGTCAAGACAAATCGACTCACATGAACCAGCATGTTGGCGCCCATGGAAAATCCCAGAGCAAATAATGGTCGGTTTGGAAACTTCTGCTGAAGCCATTCGACTACCTGTCTCAGATCCCAGGTAGATCTTGCATTGTATAGAATCCCATTGCCTAGTTGGGACCCCGCACATCCTCTTGAATTAACAACACATGCTTCCCACTCTTCGCCTCCATTTATGAAAGGCATGAGGCTGCGGCGCAAATATGCTTCCCCAGATCCCCCATTCATACCGTGTAGAACAACGAGCATGGGCCTTGAATCTAGTGATCCAATATTCTCGAATTCTTCCTTTGTAAACATTGTGGTGATTTCGGGGGGAGATTGACCTTCGGAATCTTTAAACCCCCTTATCGCAAAGTCAACTGCAAATTCTCCTTCAAAGAGATTATTACTTTGTTGAAACATCCATCGCTTATAGTATATTGGCAGTTCTGGGTTGTCTAACAATATCCGTATCGTTTGTAGATGGCCGTTGAAAAACATCGGTCGTGTATAAGTTGATGGGATCGCATTTTTGCAGAGATCAGCCCAATTGATGGAGTTTTCGTTTTTCGGCGTCAAGTTCAAGGAGGATGAATGATGGTGGAAAACAATATCCGACCGACCTGTTAGAAATTGCAACATTTTCCCTTGCAAACATTCGTTACTGCATTGACAATGATGTTGTGCTGCTGACCGCAGTAGTTTTATAAGCGGTCAACCACTATTAGAGATACAAACCCATGTAATATTACCAAGCTCACTAATGCAATTGAAGCAGGGAGTCCAAAAAAAAAAAAAGGCTCCATGCACGCCATACTTGGCCCATAGCGGGCTCAGGCGAGGAATTACTGATTCCGCGGCTATCTACTGTAGTGCTGACAAGGAGGTACAAGTAATACGAATGCGGTTGCGGCGTGTGATCCAATAAGCCCCGACTTATCACAATTTGGATTTTCCCCTTTTAGCTATTTTCTTCATATGTTCCTGTGGAATTCCCGCAGTTATTTTCTCCACAGCGGTATATGCCTCCTGCACAGTTACGTGGCCATATGTATTTCTATCATCTCGAACAAATTGTTCCTTGATGTCCAATAGACTGGAGTCATTGAGATGAGGCCCAAAATCCTTATCTAACTCAAGCATAACTTTTTCCAAGAAGTTCGCTGGTTTAGCCTTGGCTTCATCCGACTCTGGTGAGGTTGATTCAATAATCTTGTTTACGAAACCGCATGCCAGAAGCTCATTAGATGGAATGCGTCTGCTTAGTAGCAATGCTTCTTTGGCTTTCGACACGCCAAGACGTTCCCTTAGTGCCCGAGATGCGCCTCCCTCAGCGGCTAGTCCAAGCGATGAAAAGGGAATAAGCAAGAAAGCTTGAGGTTGGGCATATATATAATCGGCAAACGAAACTAGCGCTGCTAGAAAGCCAACAACAGGTCCATTAAGTGCCGCAACTAAGATTTTTGGATGGGTGTAGAAAGCGCGAGTTAGGTGGATGTTGTTTAACAAAGATCCGGTTAACACATCTTTGCGGCTAGCTTTTGCCATGAATGTACTAAGATCGGACATATCCGCACCTCTATATGAGCGTACAACAGTCAGTCATATCATAAGTCTAAGAGAAAAATAAAAACAAAGGGCTTCATAACATACGATGAGAAAAACCGTCCTGTTCCAATAAGCAGCGTGATGACAACCTCTTCGTGTGTTGCCACTTCTCGCAAAAGTTCCCCTAATAGGTAGAACTGCTCTTGGTTCAGTGAGTTTAATTTCTCGGGCTGGTTGAGAGTGATGATGGCAATTCGCCCTTTGTAATCCACGGTGATGGGATGTCCTGCCATCTCTATCCTTTACGGATGAAAATTGTCTGCGTAACGTCGAGTTGAGAGAGTGCGAGGTTTTACTGGGGCAACAAAGAAACAGAGCTAATGGAGGAGTTGTTTTCTTTTCTGTTTTGAGTCGGATTTTGAACTGGACTCAAGGAGCATAGGCTTTAAGTATTGTTTACCCGAAGAGACCAAGAAAAGAAAACCCCTAAGTATCCGCTTAGTCTCTTTCAGAAACCGCAAGGTTGATAACAGGTTACAACATGTTCTTGATACGCACTGCATAAATACTGTACGTTTATTTAAGTTTGTACATGAATGCGGCCTTGAATTCCGTTCGATATACTATTTAAACCAAATCCAGTAATATTAGACTCAGGCGATTACGAGAATACTAGTTTTGCTATATTTAAACAGAGCAGTCAGTTCCATTACTGATCACACTGAACGTCCGAGCCGACGAACAATCTAGCATGTGATACAATATTCCTTACATGGTTGCGTGATATCAAATCATCAACCAAACAGATAGCCTAGTCGCGGAGTTTGCCAACTTAAGCTATTGAAAGGCCGAAGGAGATTGTCAGCGCTAACTGCTGACACGGCCGAGATATACAGGGCTGCGGGATCTGTATGATAGCGCAAAGCGGGGAGACATCCACCGCTGAATTTAGCCCAGATAACATGATTAGTCGTGTTGTCGTAGTATGTACTTGGTATCAACTCGCCTTAGTTACGACCGAGACACTACAGATAAAAAAGATCTTATTAGAATAGCAAATTTGAGCGGAAAGTCTACTTGAAGAATTATCAGAGAAAACTTCCATCCTTTTCTCTCTTTTTCTTTTTACATCGCAGGCTTAAGACGGATATCCGTGTTTTTCGTGGAAGCAATGGAGCACTTTGCCCAAATCCCCAATTTAATTCCGCTATTGGAATCACCAGAATATGAAGTTGTCCCCATTTGGGGGCGAATTCGCAAGTCTAGCGGCGAAGATTTCTTTTTCTCTGAAACAATCGGAACACAGTCGACGATACCACACTGCTTGATGCTTAAAAAAGCAACCCTTCCATCACTCTCAGAAGCATCTCATGTCAACTCAATCATACAAAACAACGATGAGTTACCCTCATCTACTCCTTCAAATACGCATATGGCCCCTGATACCGTCATGTTTCTGGAATTATCCAGCCCAGGTGTTTGCTCACACCCTTCAACCGCTCACGGTGGTTTTGTATCGACCATTCTTGATGAAGCCATGGCACACACCTTGGTCTCATATTTTCCTACTCTTCCTGAAAGGGTTAATGAAGTACGGAAGACTTTATTTACATCAAAGCTAGAAGTGGTGTTCAAGCGCCCAGTATCGACCCCAGGAGTGCTGATAGTCAAGTCTTGGTGTGTTGCTCACAAAGGGCGCAAGTATTGGATGAAGGCGCAGGCACTTCAATTAGCACCCACAAACGATCAATTGTATCATGAGGAAATTAAAGCGGAAGCATCGGGATTATGGATAAAAGCGAGGTCTAATCTATAAATTTTATTGTCATTCTATATATCTGATAGAGGTCACTCAGTCACTCTAGCCTGTAGCGTTACTTGAAGTCCTTTAGAATCCTGTTTGGGAAACGGGGCTCCCAAATCGTGCTTGGAAACAAGATCATCTTCTGTTGTGTCGGAGTTCATCACTGTATAGTGGGTAAATATATAGGCAATGGCGATATTGATCTCGTATATAGCCAGACTATGTTTTGGAAATGTTAGTTGCATAGGCCTTCGTTTCTATACTGACAAATCTGCTGACTTACTGCATTCCGGGGCATATCCTAGATCCGTGGCCGAACGGGCTGAGATATTTCTTCAAATTCTTGCTGTCGGCTTGAAGCCATCGTTCAGGGGAAAATTTGTAAGGCGCTGGAAATAAACGTGCATCTTCATGATGAAGCCGCGATGTCATGCTTATTGGGACCTGTCATTGATGAATTTATCAGTCATCTCCTCATGCGACAATTATTATCTGGGGAACACTTTGTACATACACCGGCTGGTATTCTCCATTGTTTATATTGTACCTCGCTTGACTTGTTGATTCTCGGTAGTCTTGAGCCCACACCGTGTGAAAAACTGGAACAGACGTTAGTCAGTAATGGCAAATTATAACCTGCATGTTTGGGATGAGTATAAGCCTACCGCAACCCTTCAGTAATAACTGCGGACTACATTGAAGAAATATGTTAGATAATTTTCGAGATGTACTCTCAATCATGGTAGAAGGAATAGTTACCAAATAGGGAAGAGCTTGAAGCTTTGTGATTTCGAGGTTGCCATCAAATACGATGTTTGCATTTATGAGCTCTTGTCGTAGCTTTTCTTGAACATTCTTATCTTGAAGAATGTAGAAAGTTGTCACCGCTAACGTATGACCAGTTGTTTCACTACCAGCCACAATAAATTGCTCTGCTTCTTGAATCAGCCTATCACGAAACTTCTCATCTTGCTCGTGCTGGTTGTTGTTTATTCGTTCAAGGAGACATATCCGTGATTTGTCCATATCTGGTCCCTTTTGGATAACGTCGTCGACACAGGCTTCTAATTTCTACAGGTGCATGGTTAGCGCATTGGCTTCTGACAAGGGCGAAGAACAGTGTAAGTAACTTACCCTTACAAGCCTTATCAAAGCTTTTGCAGGCTGAGTAAGCATCGCGTTGAATATTACAGAAGGGATGATCGTAATGATAGGTTCCATGAATCCAAGATATCGCATGCTAGTGGCCGTTTCGAAAAAGAATCTTAGACTAGACTGAAACTCCTCCCCTAAGTCATCTGATTCAAGAAGATTCAGGGATGTTGGTAAGACATATGCAGATACAACATCCGCTGCCATGCACCGATAGACGTTTGACATGTTCAATACGTTTCCTGTTCGCACGTGTCGATCCATGATGGCGCTCGCTCCTTTTAGCTTCTCAACAATGGTAGGCACAAAACCTCTGACCATACGTGGAGCCAAGAAATTCTGAAAAGTGCCGCGCCGCGTTTTGTGGACGTGATGATCCTCTGTACTGATGGTAGACCAAGGACCACCAAATACCCTGTACCACCAGCCATATTTATCGAGCTTTTTGACGGGAGAAAAGTGCTCTATGCAAAACTCCGGATCTTTAATATGCACTTCGTACGGATTAACACGCACAATTGGACCTATAGTGATTGTGTATCAGTGAAGAGAAAGCGTAGGGCTCACATGACATATCTACTTACCATAGATCCGATGCATGTTTTCTATTTTTCTTGTATACTGTCCTGAACATATCACTTCGTAATAAAACTCATACAGCAGACTGATTGCTGCCAATTTAGGGCCAGGAATATGAGACAGTGGCGAAAGCCATAGATGATAGCAGGCCTGCCCAAGCTGCCAAAGACACAAGCCGCAAAGTAAAAGAATAAGAAGAAACATAGTAACAACTGGTATCTAGAAACACTTGAAAGCTCTCAATGTCTCACGTTCGATTTTCTCTTCCTTTCTTAAAGCTATATATTCTCTCGAGCACCATTTGTCACCCGTTATTGTCTACTCTCCAGCATCCCTTCGTCTCTTTTCTTTCATGTGATATCACGATATCAGCATGTGATAGTGACAATATCCCTGACATGGAGTAATTAACACCTTGTAGAATCGATTAGAGAAATATTTTTACAGGAAAAGAATAAATCTACTCAGCACTAAGATCCAATAGTGTACCGTGTTTGATTAGTAGTTTTCAGATATCTAGATAGCCGTACATCAAAAATAAGCATCCTGGTTATTGGCTGCTTGTAAATGGCAACATCTTTCCGTAGAGCCCCTATCATGGTATGCCTTGTACCCGAGAATCCACCCATGGAATGCCAAGTGCCGTGAGATTACGATGTTCCAAGACCCATTACACGTATGTTGATATAAACACCTCACATGTGATACATGTCAGCATTTCTCCGCGGCGTATCAAGCCCACGAAGCAGTATATCTGCTTAGCGATTAATAATCTTGGAGATCAAATACCCCTTGGAGATATCGCATCTTTTAAAAAAGGTTCACTACTGCGAAACTAAACTGGGCTAATTAAGTGTAATTGGTGCAATGGGTACTCGTATGTTATTTTCGTATACGGCTTACGCCCAGAGTTGATTGAGCCGCAACCACAGCCAACCATGTTGAGAAGACTTTTGTACCTTTGTTCAACTGACTATTCGTTTCTAATGCTGTTTGACCAAATATGCAGGTTTCTGATTGGTATTGCCAACTACTTGATATTATCCACTTTATAATTTACAGAAGTGAGGGATATTATTGTTCTAATCTTGGTTACACACTCATTATCCTAATGACTTACTTGTTGACAATGGTGGGGTTGTATGAGACATAACTGGTACGGGTTCTTCCATCTAATTGATTGTTGGCATGCAGCTTACCGATATTACTCGCATGGAAATACATTACTTATTACCACAACGTCTTCGCATCCGCGAAATGTTAAGAATTAATATAATTTATGGCAACATTAAGCTGAATTTTGTCTAGGTCCTCTTTGTTCAATAATAAGCTGACGTTAGATAAAGAGAATGCGGGAGTCAAGTTGCTCGTGAAACTCCGCCCCCTCCGGAGAGCAGACGCATGCGATAACTGACGGATGAGAAAATCAACTATTTACTGGGCTGGGTGATTGGTTGGACTCGGTGCTTGACGGGATTCGGCGATTGCGCTGAGCCGGCGATTAGATTGACCCGTTGATTGGACGTTTAACGAGCGGGATATACCCGTTGATTGGACGTTTAGCGGGCGAGATATTCAGATTCAGCTAGCAAGATGTTGCACTATTGTCAATGGTGTGTGTTGATGTGGGCACAGTTGGATAAGGCTGAATTAACTTACCCACAATGTGTAGACAGTTGCTTTAGTAATCATGAACTATTTGCTCAAAGTAAAGTGCTTATCTTATAATTATCACAATTGTACTCCGTACATTTCCACCATATATTTTGATTCAGCCAACGAATCTCCTAGCGTTGATCTGTTGCATCACAGCAGCGTAGTCTTCAAGAGGAGTCTTTCACGATTACGCCCTTGTTAGATGCTTTGCCGGCGATTGTACCGAGAGTGATGACTCTTTTTTCTCGTATTGGTTTAGCTCAATACTTGTGTAAAAGCGGAATTAGCGACTCAAACGCATTACCTTGTCAGCCGTTTCACCTCAACGAGAGCAGTATCGGGGCGCAGTAGAAACAATAGAGTGTTCGAGACTCATTCCGATTAACATGTCCATGGGCAGGGATTCAAGCATGCATATGATGATACGGGATGGCTCAGAGGTAGCACTCGGCCGAGTGAGCACCCCTGGGCCTGGAGTTAAGAGTGGCGGTGTGCGGGTTTGATGTATTGTCCATAACCCGAACTACCTTGTAGACGTATGGCTATTGACTCGTAGTGACGAAGGACCAGCTTTCAAAGCAACAGGTGCCTGCTGAGTTACCAACTCCACGAAGTACTGGAAACAGGCTTAAAAGGAGGGAGTGAGATCCACAGCCAAGGTTTAGCTACAGGGCTGAGGAATCGCGTTGGAAGGATTGGTGGGTTATTGCGGCCGCTCCCGCCATCTTCCCCGCATCGTGCCTAGCCAAGGGGGGACAAGAATACACCGGCCGGGATGATGCTTTTACGTAGTACAGAAGAAATCAGACCGGCGTTTTATTTCACGACCGCACTGATTTTGATACTTTTAGCATGGAGATCAATTCGGTGTTTTCTTTTCACCGCATGTTAGCTACTTTCATAACCTCTATCTACAGCGGCATTTTCGACTAGAAATCAATGGCACTTATCTCATTAATCTCAATATTTCGAAAGTAGCTACAACTGCATTCAGTATCACAGACAACTCTCACTGAGAATGAAGTTGTCCTAGAATCAGATAGAAATGCACTTTTCACTTGTTACAGACGGTCTATTCCAGACAACTATCGGCGTTCAATGATCAAGTACCTTCGATTGACTCAATCATTTATGTTCTTTATACCATGGATACTCAAAACGGGCATAATTCCAGTCCTTATACGTTTCATGCAGAAAGTTTTCCAAGATACGGCGCTAAATGATATCCTTTGTTTTGATTTAACCATAAAATTATAATATGTATCTTCGCCTTTATGATTGCTAATTAATCTGAGCATTCAACGCAACGCGAAAAAGCTATCGGTATATGCTGTGAAGCCGCTTCGCAGGTGTTCAGGGCAATTACCGTGTTCAGTTGTTAAGTAGTACTTGTACAGTAGAGAATACGACAATTATATACCGATAGCCTGCCACCTTGACTAGACTACGCATCACTCATCGAACTTGTTCGAGGGCACATTGTGACACTGGTTCCTAGAAGCCTCAGTGGCAAGAACATATGCACAACTAGAGGTGCTTCATCTTCAACTCCAACGACATCTAAAAAGGCACAATGATCTAGCCAGAATAGAGATCCGAGGCCATAATTCACATACTCAATATTGTGTATAACAGAGGCGCCTCCTTCGGATCCTAGCAATGATTTGAATGGGTCTACCTAAAGCGCGGCTCAATGTTCTCCATTACATCAAGTTAAATTTTCACCTTTTTGATGAAAATCACAACGCTCATGTGTGAGACGAGATCTGTGGTTGTTTCATTCGATTCCTTGACCAAAATACATATATGAGAACACTAGATAGATCTTGGCTGACTGAGAACGTCTTATGTAAATGATCAATATACACCAAGGCTGCAAATCAACACATCGAGATAACCGCAATAGCATTTTTTCTTCCTCTTTTGCTATATCATAATGCGCTTCATTCAAATATCTATAGTGTTTATAATACCCATACATGGCGACCGTTACTGCGACCGAATTTGAGCAATTAGGCGCAGCCCAGCGTCCAATATTATGTCATTTCATAATTAAACTAAATTTCTCATATGTCTAGAAGAATGAATACCATCATATGTTGAGACTGCAGTTCGGCACAATAGCCAATTTACAATATGAGTAAGTGTCTCGCCGCCAATGTGGTCATTTAGGTCCTCAATTTGGAAACAGTCATGCATCAACAAAATACTCTACAAAATGTAAAATTCACTGCCTCACCTTTGTGGGAGAATCACTCAAATAATGATACCAACGCAGTATGTCTAAGCAATTTTTTCCAGCTAAAGTACACAGCTTCGTGTGTGTATGGCATCCTCAGTAAACTTTTACTTCGTCTGAGTAAGGAGTGGAAACTTAACTGTGGCGCAATTGCTATATAGGAGGAGTCTAATGCCAAATATGTGGCTGCTTAGAGCTCTCAATATTCTATATAAAGAGAGATTCCTAGTTCTTACCAACTACCAATAATTTACTTTTACTTAGTGCTGACTCAGGTAGATACCATGATATCCTGTCACAGAAAGTATTAAAGCGTCGTGCTGCTCTCCAGTGAAAGCAATGTTAGAGTAAGGATCCCTAATTTCACGCGAGAGTTTGTTCATCCAATATCTCCGAGTTTAAGTATGGCGCACCAAGATAAAATTGAGCTCCTAATTGACGAAGCACTCAATCGACAAGTAGAGAGTGACCAGCACCCGCCATGGGACTGTCTTGCAGTATGTAAACCTGACACTTGCCAACCAGTCTCAAACTAAACAGATAAAAGCTTGTAGGGCTCACGTCTGTCAATCAAGGCCATTATGGAGTCTATCTGTATAAATCAGCTTTAGAGAAAACGTCTGCTGAATCTCGTCCCTTACTATGGCGCCGTTATATCGATGCGCTCACAGAGATGTTAATTATTGTCGGGATGCCAAAAACTCTGAACGCCCTGTATCCGATGATTCCATTAGTCAACAAAGAAGATCTAAAGCATGTTAAAAAGTCGGACTGGGAAGCCGACAACTCAGCCAGAGGCTGGGAGTATGCGACATTAACACATGGAGACAGTTGGGCCGATTCATTCAAGGCGGCTGGTATGTATGCGCCGGATATTGGTAAGTGCACTCTGGTATCGCTCTCACGTACACTAGACTGATGGGTTTAGCACATATCACGATGGATGTCTCAATGCGCAATCTCTTGTCGGATTATTCGGTACATGACGGACTGGCGACCATGGCGTTGCTGGTAACGGTGTTGGTAACGATGAACTGCCCACTCCAAGCCTCTTGGCATGCAAAAGGATACTTGCGACACGGTGGAAATAGGGAAACCCTGAATGAAATCGTCGAATTTGCAAAGAAGATTGCGAATACCACTGGAAACACTCTCCCCGCCGACTTTCCGACGGTGGAAATGTTGCTGGAGGGACTGTAGTGGCGCTCGGGAATGGCCGGAGTAGGGAGAGTACGGTCTTTTGGGTGCGGTCTTTCTGGGTACGGTCCTATTTGGTACGGTTACGGTCTTTTAGGGTACGATTGTTTTGGGTAAGGTCTTTTGGGCGCGGCCTTTTGCATTCCGTTGGTTCTGCTGTTCGCAATTATCTCCATGGTGTTGCCTCTGGATAGCAACGCACAACAACGAACCATCCAGAATCTCTTTATTAATGCTCCAGATGGCTCGTAGAACGGACAGAATTGACGTCATTAGCAAACCATAAGTCTTTCAACCTTTGTTGGCTCGACTGTTATTTTGTCCGCGGGTTTAGTCATTGTAGCGTGTTTGTCAGGCTGTCAACAAAATATTCCCACACTAGCACTAAAATCCGACACACAGCCTCCTAGCGCAGACAAACGCCGATAACTCTTCAACGACCGACGGGTTTGTCTTTCGGAACGCATCTCAAGGATCCACAAGTTGGTGCAGCATGGAGAAGTTTCGATCGTTGGTTCTAGCCTTTCGTTCTAGCTTTGGTGCTCTGTAATGATCGCGAGCAGGCAAGTATCTCCGTCCGTCTTAAAATCCGGGAGATTAGTAGAGTTGGACAACGGGAGTTCACGGTGATAGCATCGATGCGACGATGGATTTTACAACTTCTGCGTATGTCGTGATAGCTAAGAGTTCAAGAGGAAAACGATATATAAGAGAATGGTAGAGCTCAACGTTGTAAAAAAAAAAAAGACATCCCAGTTTCAGAATCACCACACAATAACACAAAGCAAATACACTTTCCAATTTGAACATCATTTCCGACCAAAATCTACACTTGCAATTTACAACATCAAATAAAACAAAACCATCAATTCAAAATGTCCAAGGCGCCCGTTCTCATTACTGGAGCTTCCAGCTTCATTGCTGCTCATGTCATTGATCAATTTCTGTCTGAGGGTACTCCAGTCCGTGGTGTCGTTCGCTCTCAGTCCTCCGCGGATCGGGTTCTCAAAGTGAACTCTCAGTATGCTTCGCTCCTCAGTTTCGTCATTGTCCCGGATATCACCAAGCCGGGTGCCTTTGATGAAGCTGTAAAGGGTGTCGATGGCGTCATCCACGTCGCTTCACCATTCACACCAAAGATTGAAGACAACGAGAAAGACCTGCTTATTCCGGCTATCCAAGGCACTCTTCAAGTGCTAGAGTCGACGTATAAACATGCTCCTCAGGTGAAGCGCGTCATCATCACTGCATCTTTCGCCTCCATCGTGGATGTATCGAAAGGCTTTCGGGAGGGTTACGTCTACAGTGAGAAGGACTTCAATCCTGCCACCTATGACGAGGCCAAATCTCCGGATGCCGACTTTGGCTTTGCTTATTGCGCCTCCAAAGTGTTGGCTGAGAAGGCGGCTTGGAAGTTTGTGGAAGAAAAGAAGCCTCAGTTTACCGTCACGGTCATCAACCCTCCCGTTGTGTATGGCCCTAACCGCCATTACATTGACGATCTCGACAACATCAATACTTCATCTGGCATGTTCTACTCTCTCATGAACGGCTCCCGGCTTGAGGTGCCTCCGACATCTTTCTGGGCCATTGTCGATGTTCGTGATGTTGGCCTCGCTCACAAGGTGGCATACTACAAGCCCGAAACAGCGGGGCAGCGATATCTGACCACAGCGGGCCTCTTTAGCTTCCAACAGATCTGTGACATCCTGCGGGAGGAGTTTCCCAACCTCCGTGGCCGCGTCCCAGTCGGCAACCCCGGGGAGCCGATCACCGGTGTCTACAATGTGGATAATACCAAGGCCAAGAAGGAACTCGGCATAGAGTTCATCTCCCTGCGCCAGATGGTAATTGACACAGCCAACAACTTTCTGGACATCGAAAAGCGCCTTGGCGTCCAGATCTCGAACTGAGTCGCTAGTTTAGTTTAGTGCAGCGAGCGGGGCGGGTAGAAGCGTTGATTGACAGCTTAGAGATCCATAGACCTTTTCCTAGAAGAGTATGTAGTTCGTCTAATTGATTTGATTGGCTTTTACAACTCCGCATTGACCACCGAAGTCGCGATTCCATGTCCCTCCCTAGCTCCGATGTTCACAATAGTCGAGTATGATCTCCAAAATGAATGTTTTAGTAGAGAGGCCTCATCTCCGTCTCGTAAGGCGTACCCGTAGAGAAGGGGGTAAGAGGGCTGGCAACACATGTCTTAACGAGGGGATATAACAAGGCCAACAGTTGTCGCATCGAAATACACGTATCACACACTTAACATACACTTCATACCTTACAGGATGGCTCTCTCTTACCGTGATGGCATCGCTGTGGCGGAACTGATTTGTTACTGTCCTTCTGCCATTATTGGCATCTACCTCACTCTAGTCAATGAGTTTCATACTACCGGCTGGCTCGACATATTTTTATTCTCGGCTATTCGTATCGTCGGCTCTGCTATTCAACTCGAAGCGAAGAACCATCCCGGTACAACCAAGTTTTACACCATCGCATCTATAATGAATTCCATCGGCCTTGCCCCCCTCCAAGCAGGCTCATTGGGACTTCTCAATCGTCTCAGCGAGAACATTGGCGGCAAAAACAGAAGCCAGGCAGAAAAGTCCATATTTCGCCTTGTACAAACGGTCATCATCGCTGGTCTCGTTCTGGGCGTTGTTGGAGGCATCAAAGCCGGAGACAATATCAAGGAGAACGGGACGTTCGCCATTGGAAGTCTTGGCAAGATTGGTACTGGATTATTGATCGGCGCATATGCCGCGACTCTGATTGTTGCTGCAAATTTGTATAGAAAGGTCTCGCTTGCAAACCGCAAATATCGGAATCTTCTTTGGGCAGTGGTTGCTGCAGCATTCCCTCTTGCAGTCCGTCTTGTTTACGCGATTTTGGCAACCTTGACAGATGACAAGAACTTCAATTTCATCACGGGTAACGTCACAGCCTGGCTGTGTCTCGCCGTCATACCTGAGGCTCTTGTCATTCTTATCTATATTGTGGCAGGGTTTTCTCTGGGTCGAAATCGGAATAACTTAAAAGAAGACGATGACGTGATTATTCGTCTGGGAGAAAACCAAACGAATGTCTCGGCACAAACCACGGGACAGTCAAGCACGCCGAACCGAAAACAGAACCCAGTGGTCAGCACCGCGATCAAGATCTTCAATATGACGATTATTGGTCACATTGTCCGAGGCATTCGAGGGCGGAGTAGAGGCTAACCTAAGTGCTGAGAAGAGGAAATCTGGTCTCGATTAATAATGGAAACGGGGCGATCTAATAGTTAGCATACTAGGCTATCATCTCTCTGGTATATATGTATTTACTTGTAACTCGCTTATATTTTGTGCAAAGACTCTTCAACACAGAGAATCTTTATGTCCGGTATTTCCTTTTAGTGAGCCGGCAGTGGCTCTTAGGTTGTGAGAATCCCAGTTTTCACTGCGCCTGGTCGTGTGAGCTAATGAAGTAAATGTATGCGGTCTCCGCAGGGTCCAAGCCACGCTAACGCGTCATAATAGCCTGCTCAACTCCTGTCATCCCTCGATTGATCTTGAGCATTCCCTCGTCGTTGTCAAAGAGCATCTGAGGCTGTACTGCAAAACATCATCCGCCATATGGTCTATCGAGGCAAACCGTCACCAGCCTGCGCGCTATGTAGGAAGAGGAAGATTAAGGTTAGTCTGATACCAAAACTCGCCGTTTATGCACCTGAAGCTAAACCAAGACTGCCTCAGTGCGATCTCCAGAGACCAAGATGTTCGCAATGCAGACGAGCGAAAGAAACGTGTACCGGGTATCGTGACCTTATTGATGTGATTTTCCACGATGAGACAAATTCGACCAAATCCAAAGCTCTTACCAGGATCTGTCGCGCTCAAGCCGAAGCCCATGCGGATAATAGTATTGCAATCAACAATGCTATTTCTTTGTGTTTCCTGCCATACAATATTGACGAACAAGCCAAATCTTACTTTGTTCACAGCTATGTCCTTATCCAAGAAGGCACTGCTGGCTATCTATCCGGCGTGGCTCGACTGCTAGGTCGACCAGGCCTCAACAGCGCCTTGGAGGCGGCTATGGTCGCAGTTGGTTCAGCGGGGATGGCGTGTAAAGAATCATCACCACTTCTGGAGCTGAAGGCAAGGCAAAGTTACGGTACTGCTATAAATTACATCAATGAAGCGATTCACAATACGACCAAGATAAAAGAGGCTGGGACGCTCGCCGCCATTCTGGTACTCGGACTTTATGAAGTAAGTGACATTCCGGCATCTCTCTTGCGTTAGCAGATGATTTCGTTCGACCTTATGTTTCGTGTATGTGTTGATATTTCCAGATGATCATGTGTGATAGCCAACAGTCATTAAATGCCTGGTATAATCACATGCTAGGTGCACTGGCAGTGGCACATATCCGTGGCACACAGCAATTCAAGGACAGCGAAGCCGGGATGGAGCTGTTCTTACATCTCCGATCGCAAATCGTTAGTCAGACAATGGCTTGTTGTTAGCAGTATACTAATAAGCGTTTAGATAATATCCTGCATACAAAGAAGCGAAGGGATTCCGGACTCTATCCAGAGACTGACCGATGAAGCCCACAAATACGAACCATTCAGATCACTGGGTCCCTATCAACTAGGTGGTGTAATCATGAAACTGTGCTCCTTGAGAGCTTGGAACAGATTGAACCCAGATGAGGAGTGGCAAACAGCATTTGCCAAATGCATCAATATTGAGGAGGATATCCGAAACCTGTATCACCCGATTTTACGCTCTCAAGGTCCATACACCACCAAGTTTATTGAAGAGGCGACGGACGAAGTCTACCTAAAGAAATACCACACTTACCGAAGTTTACGGAGCGCCTGGGTCTGGGATTTGTACAATGTGGCCAAAGTTATTTTACACGAAACCATTGTCGACTTGCTTCAGCCGCAAATCGCCAAGATCAACGCAATGCCAAGACCACTGGCAACCCAGGCTCTGACTCAATACGACGAGTCTCTCTGTGATCTCCATGAAGCAAGCTCAGCTATATTTGCTTCAGTTCCGTTTTATCTGAATTTCCATCAAAAAGATGACAATTCCGCGAAACCGGTAAACGCCTTGATCATCATGTGGAATCTGTACGCTGCAGCTCGTCTTGAGATATGTGCGGGGCCGGCAAGAGAGTGGGCGATTCAGCGATTGCAATTCATGGGCCATTCCATGGGCGTTAGACAAGCTACGGCACTGGCGACTGTGTTGAAGAAGCGAGCTGCATGGGAAGCTATAAAGAATCCAAAGCAAATTTCTGAATGTGAGAGCGTCAAAGCCAGAAGAGCCAGAAGAATCGGCGGTACGGACACACGTTTGCTGAGGTACCTAACCGACTTGCCTCCTGAACCATTAAATAGAGGGCCTAAAATTTTGCTGTAGGTACTAGGTAGTTTACAATTGAAATCTTGCATTCGTTTTATATGTACCTCCAGCTGAGAAATATCTTAGTAGTAACTCGAATATATTGGAACCTGTTCCACCTGTTTATTAGTGAACAATTACAGGTATAATCCAGCCTCCCTCCTCTTTAACTGCTCTGTATTGCTGCTCGCTTCAGCTTGTGCAACTACAAGTGCTGCTAAGCTCTCACTAGTACTAATGCAGCAATCGAGTTATGTAATCATGGCAGAAGAGTCCCGAAGTTTAGCCCGCGTTTAGCCAGAATCGAAACGCAAGGTAATTGGCTAAATCAAAGTCACGTGCTGCTGCTACGTAAGACAACTCCGTGAAGTCGCGATGTTTGCGTTAATTTCCCTGTTGCACTGCTTCATGATCGAGGCACGCTCTTCATGTTCTCCGCCAGCGACAAGCTTTTACGCCAGGAGAGCGCAGCATTTTACGTTCCTTTTCGCATGCTTTGATTCTCCAGTTTCTCGATGCTGTGAACTCTGCCATGATAACCACCGCTGCCTCTCCTTCTCGAGATGTGAATGACGACGACGTTGAATCGACTCAGCCCTTTTCCTCACCCGGGTCAGTGGAATAGTTCTCGTGCGATTCCATCGAGCTTTATGCTTGTGTGGATAGCCGTGCCGCTCCGCTCGATGATATTGTCCAGCGGAAAGTTGCCTGCGAAGCAAGACCGGGAAATTCCTATGCATACTTGACACGCTTGTTGCTTTAGACAACATTGGAAGCCTGTCAAAATGGTAGGGGTCTTGTTGGCCGCGGATTGCGAGTAGCAGTTCATTGCGTATCGCGATGGACTTGCGTTAGTCGGCTGCAAGCCATTTCGTGGCATGCGACGGCTTGCTCCTTTCTTGCCTCCTTATGCCAGTACTTTCTCTGCGACGATGTCATCCTGCGACGAGCGGCGGGACTTTGTTTAGCACTCTCCATTCCATGTGCCTTCGCCAGCAACACCACTAACCAATGGCCAAGTGCATTCCCTTGACTGTTTGATGTACTGACGCGTTAATCCTCTAGACGTCCATTTGCAACGGAACAATTCGATGACAAGGACGAAGTGACCACTGATGGCAACGGCAGCAACAACGGTAACGGCATCAGCGAAAATGACGATGGCGAAGAATCAGCTGAGCCAGTTTCCGGTGACCAAAACGGAGAGGCTTTCGAGGTTGACATGACATGTCGAAACAATTTGTTGACTTGGCAAGGTGCCGATGGCCAAATGCAACGTGCTGAGGGTCTAAATCTCGATTTATACTTGGATACGTCGACCAATACATCTATTTTCAAAATATATGGCTATGTCTTGTTGAAAGGCAGTAAATCCAAAAGCAGTAAACAAGCCGTTTACCTCTTCATACATCCCGAAACCATTCAGTCCATTACTCTGCAAACCGAACATGCCGCTCCATCTTCAACGCTGATACAGCCTGGGCCCATACACCACTCGCTCTGCTTCTCCCTGGCGGCACAACCCCATCTCGTTGTTCCGAAGAATCTTATTCTGGAATCCCGACCTAAGACCAAAGCCCTACTAGATTCCATACAAGCCCTCGCCACAGTGACGACTTTCACTGTACATCTCAGTAATCTTGACACAGTCACATCGACACAAGAAAACTTGGAATTGATTGCCTCGACTTTTTCACTGTCGCATAATGACAACCGCCCGTCTATCAACACGAGGCGTGCCAATCTCACAACGCTATATGCTGGTAGAGGAGGCGAAATTGTCAATGCAAAGAACGATGTTGTCAATACCGAAGCGTGTTTGCCTCCGTACAGTGAGCCTGCGCCCAATCGTAGCCACCATTCCAGTGAGCAAGCCGTACCCTCCACCCCAAGTTCCAAGCTCACCCAGTTTCACCATAGACAAGCGCAAGCGTCATCTTTCCGACCATGACACTGAGCGTCCATCCACAACCCAGGACCAAATCCTACTCATTCTCAAAAACATTTGTACTCGCCTCGATAGTATAGAAGGCCGCATGGTCAAACTTGAAGATAAAGTCTCCGAGGCATTGGATTCTACACACAACCGTGGAGAGGAAGAGAGGCTGGAATTATTAGAAGAGGTTGAGAACCGAATCGATGACTGTATAACGGATATGAGGATTGAATCTCAAGACATAATTGAAGACCTTAAAGATGAGGTTGATGCAACGTTAGAACGACTGGATAATGAGGCGAGCGAGAGGATAGAACGTTTGGAAACCGATATTGAAGAAAACACAACAAAACTCGTAGAGAAATGCTTGAGAAAGAAATTAACAAATGCCAGCTTGCGAATCGATGGCTCCGTATTTTTAGACGTCTAGGTAGTTAATTCAGAGCCTCTTTACTACGCAGATAACTTGCTTGGCTTGCCCGAGTCTCCCTCATGTGCAATAGACTACTTTGATTAGTTGTTCACTCATCGCTGCTCTAGCTTTCCCTATAATTGCCGCCATGAATCTGTGCCAGGCATTTGTGAAGAACATAGCCACTCAACATTAAGACCGATTCTGGTTATATAGACTATAACAGCTGCTTCAATCTCACGAAGCATTGCTTTGGCACAACAGTTGCTGTATCAACGCCGTCGTACGAGCTGAGTTCCGCAGGGCAAGGCTGAAATTCGAAATTCCACACCAGCATGGCCAACACAATTCGGATTTCCATGTATGCTAATTTCTTTCCGAAACAACCTCGAGGTCCACCACCAAATGTTAGAAAAGGCCCAGCATTGGGGTTGTATTCGATTCCTTCGAATTCTGCGTCACCTTCACCCTCGGATTCCGCCCCTGTTGTTCGTTGTAGCCACCTTTCCGGACGGAAGCAACTTATATCGTCGGCACTCCATTCACCCACACGGTCCTTTGAGCTTTGTGATGTATCCGACCTGACAGCCTCAGGGATGCTGACTCCAGATTTTAATTGTCCTCCGGGCCCATGGTTATAAATCATTATCCCGGTACCTTTGGGAACTGGATGGCCTAATATTGTCACATCGGTCATGGCCTCACGTAAAATGGTGGGGATGGTTTTCGTAATCCGCAAACACTCCTCTAGGAAGGCGTCCAGGAAAGGGGCTGGTTTGTCGATAATCTCCATCACAGTTGGCTGGCGTTTCTCAGCATGAGCCTCTGCAAAGGCGGTGCGTAATTGACGACGAAGTTTGGCTTGGGCGCTCTGATTATCGGCCAAGAATTTCGTGATCCACGAGAGCGTTGTCGATGAGGTGTCATGTCCAGTAGCTACATAACCGAATAACTGCATCATATTCAGTTAGCATTACTCGTTCCAAAGGTTGCATCACTTCAAGCAGGATAAACCATTCAATGTTACCTCATCTCTCATCCTCGGCGCGTTGGTGTTTGGCTTTCTCCCTTCCTTCTTTGCGTAGCCAAATTCCCTTAGTAGCATCATGTCCATCGCACATCGCATGCGATTCTCTTGCGTGTTCCCCGAAGTCAATCTCTCAACACCCTTGTTGATTTCATCAGTAATGAATTTCTCTTTCAGAGCAAAATCCCTGCGCCAAATTGTGTTCCTCAAAATCCAATGATGGAGGCCCGGGAATGGGGATTTATATCCCACCACCACGGTTCCTGTCACCTTCATCAGAGCCGTACGGGATTCATGTATAGGGGTGCGACTGTAGGTAACTGGATCATCTTTGGAGCTTGCTGATTTACTTTGAGATGGCTGAAGCTGTAAGAATTCATATTGCTTCTGAGTTGTTGATTGCTCAAGGGGAATACCGAAAGCAGCTGCAAGAATAATGTCGAGAGCAACATAGTGAAGGTCTTCGTATGCAGAAAATGGGCGACCAGCAGCTTCAGCAGTTTTATATGCCCACGTATCAACTAGCACAGTGGCGATATCGTAAATATGCACGGCAGAAACCTATGGTTGAAACTTAGCATGGATTGTTTACCGATGGAAGAAATAGCGACCTTACCTCATTAAGGAATGCCGGTGTCATCAAATCCCTTACAAGCTCTTTATTTCCCTTGAATCGTGGATCTCGTGTCTGCATGGCAAGATGAAAGTCTTTTCCAATTGTTCCGAAGACGTCTGCATTTCTCTTGCTTCTATCAAAGTCCCGATGCCTCTTTGACAAGATGTCATGCGCTTCGCGAAAGTCCGTTAAAAGCACAAACGGCTTGGGGTAGGGAAACATGAAGACTTGAGAAATAGAGGTATTCAGCTTCGTATTATGATCGAAGAAGAAACGCCTGAAATCCCCTGTCTTCTGGTACCGCAGGATGTCCGGTGTATCGCCCATCAGGCGACGTGCCGACAGTTTATTGTAAGGGATGTTGCCTGGAATGGGCTTTGGGAAATGTCGGATATAGAGCCGGTAGAGAAGGACGCATATGGCAACTAGAGCAATCGGCAGAGACGGTGAAATCCCCCAGGAGCCAAAAAGCCCACCTCTGCCCGCTTCGGTCACGTTCATAGCGGAATGTAACAAATGTTCGCTTGATTCCCGAACTCAATGAACTGCTTAAGTAGTATTTACTTATAACAAAGTGTATCCTCTACATGTATTAATACCGCAAGAGTGATCATGTTGGCAAGATCATAGCTGCGACTGTACGGCCTCTTATACTTGCGATCTCGGTATGCGAACTAACTGATTCGGAAAGTATGTCTCTGTGGCTGAACTGTTAGGATGCCGAGGGATTATGTTATCCATAAATCATGTCATTAAGAGCACCTCATTCGCTCGTAAAAAGTGACATATTGATAGCTAAGATGTGAAAGACTCCTTTTCTATAAGGGCTTACTCAGACCGAGAAGGATCAAATCTTATTTAGTGCGTAGCCTATCTATGGATGATATGGAGTGTTTTGCATAAGATTGTTATAAACGCAATAGAGGATGATGCTTTATTATAGAACATTATAAGATAAACGACTCTTACATCTTTACTGCATTGCGGTGTTGCTGCTTGCGTATTTGAAGGAGCATGGCGACATTTAAAGATGATTTCTGTGCTAAGCAAACCAGCGACCACACAATGAATATGTGCGTACATGAGGAGGATACGACCACCATTCTAGATGAGTCTAGTGTAGTGGAGATGTGCGGATTGTCTATTTCTGTATGCTGAAATTGGTAATCACTTCTCGTATCCCTCCTTCTTTTCTTCTTTTTACAAACCCCTAGGGTAGGTGAACTTTAGGTGTGTTGTCGACGAAGTTGGCGAAAGCTTTACAGGCTTCTTTTTGCAAACCCCTAGGGTTAGTAGGTAAATTCCAAGTCGGGCGCGTTGCCATTGAAGTTGGCGCAAGCTTTACAGGGGTTGAATATCGCAATGCCTACCGAATATTACTGACGCGTTCTACTGCGGGGGACCTCCTCCCGCCTTCAACCAACATCCTTCAGCCGCGTAAACACGTACGTAGATTATGGCACCGGTCATCCGCCAATAAATTCTGGAAAGATCACATCAAAACCTCAGATGGGTGCTATTTGATAGTACCTCCTTCATCTCTCATGCCATTTGCTTGTTCTTGCCTCGAAGATGCTTGCAGATTTGACAAGCGAAAAGCAACCCCTCACTGAGAAGGGCATATTGCCGATCGACTCAACCCCTCCGCAGCAGTCTGCAAAGAATCAGAGGATGCCGCAGAAATGGCTCCTGTTAGCCACCATTCTTTCGATTCTGCTCGTTTGGGATCAATTGGCTCCGTATGATTCCAGCACAGCTCACAATTGTCAAGCTCCTCAACACGTCCGGACGTACCCTGGGGAGCTCATTGAATGGACTTTGTGTGGAAACTTAGAGGGCAGCGATCTGGAATGCAGCTCAATCAATGTACCAATGGATCAATTCAGCAAGGAAAATTCGGGCAACCGTACTTTTAGCATTCCACTTGCACGATTACGCGGCTCCCAAAGAGCAACTAAGAACATCATTGTGAACCCAGGTGGCCCAGGAGGCAGCGGCATAAACTGGCTCTATCGGAGGGGAAAGGCGACACAGAAAATTGCCGGCGACAACTTTCACATTTTGTCATTTGACCCACGGGGCGTCAACAATTCCCGGCCACAAGCTACTTGCTTCCCAGATGATGAAACACGCAAAGCACGATCCATCTCACTCTCTTATGATCCCCTTGCGGATGGCCCAAAGCTGCACCCTTGGACCAGCAACTATGTTCAGGCGTGCTCCGATACAATGGGCGATTATGGCGCCTACATGAATACTCCACAGACAGCTGCAGACATGAATAGCATCCTCGATGCAGTTGGCCAAGAGAATATGATCTACTGGGGGTTCAGTTATGGCAGCTTACTTGGACAAACTTACGCGACTTTGTTTCCAGAACGATCTGAGCGAGTCATTATTGACGGTGTCGTAAACCAATTCTATTGGTATACTGATCCTTTGGAAGGGGATTTTGAGGATACTGAAAAGGTCTTGGATGGATTTTTCAACGAATGCATAAAGGCTTCTGATGAATGCCCCTTGAATGCCTTTGGTCATACTAAAGAAGATTTGAAGCAAAACGTCACCAAATTTCTTCAGTCGCTGAAAGAAGATCCTATACCAGCCTACATCAATAGTACGGCCTATGGGCTGATAGATTACAGCACGATGTGGCTCCGTGGCATTTTCCCTGCCTTGTATAGACCGTCTTCTTGGTATATGCTTGCCGATACTATAGCACAACTCATGAATGGGAACGCGACAGCTGCGCTGCTGGCTTTCGGCCTGGATAAGAATAGCTCGATGGTGATGGAGCATGGAATGATAATCCATAGCAACGATGGCGCTGCTGGGAAGTCACACTGGCCAGAGAAAAAGTATGAGTTATTGGAAATGCTGCAGCCTATGTGGAATTCATCATCATTTGCCGTTACACAAATGGAAGAATTCTTTACCAAAGCACAGTGGCTGATCCCAAAGGAGCATTCATTTGCTCCGCGCCGAGGCGTCGAAACCTTACACCCGCTACTCATACTCTCCACCACGTATGATCCGATTTGTCCGCTCCGCTCTGCAAAGGTAGCAAGGGAATCATTTGTAGGCTCGCGCCTAATCGAAATCGAGGGATACGGCCATTGCTCTTCCGCAATGCCGTCTTCGTGCCTTGTGCCACACCTGCGTGCGTTCCTTAACAATGGCACTATGCCGGAGAAAGATGTGAAATGCGGTGTTGACGGACCATATTTTATTACCCCAGATCAGAAGGAAGAAATTATGGCTAGCCGATTGGGATCTGAAGAAGGTGATCTTCGTGCCGCTCAGTATGAACTTGCAGATCCGGGAGAATTGGCGAATTGGCTGTAAATAAGTAGAATAGTATTTGTGCTAAGCCACAGAGGACACATTACTCTATTGACGAAATTTTTAATATCCCCAAAGGAGTTCTCTGAAAGATAGAATGTAGAAATAATCACCTCAACTATTGCGTAATTTACTGTGCAATTTTTTATTTACTATCCTATTAACTCCGTCAGTAGCGACGATCTTACTCCTCGAGCTCACAAAGATGCTCCAAAAAGGGAAATGTTTGCTGACGTAACTTTCAATAGTTTGCTCGCCGATACCATCTTATCTCCGCAACGCCAGGAAATATTGACTGCGGGAGACAGGGTGGAACTGGCGTAGCTTCTTTAATTGGATAGACCAGCAAAGCAAGTTGATCATATATGTTAAATGTCATGAGTGGCACGGTATCATTCACAGAAACTGTCAATAATACGGAATTAGACGGACATAAATGTTTCATTCAGGGTGATCTTCTGCCTATGTAGATTAGGTAGTTATGTGAATGCGAGGTTGTTGGCGGCGTACACAGATACTGCCACAGGTGACCCAGAGTCCATGTATATAAGAAGTCATTCCTACGACAAAATGTTCTAAGTTTAATACAGTCTCATCCTCACAAACGAAAGCTACCAAATACTAGAAAATTAACAATGTCTTTACTGCAATTGCCACTTGCCGGCAAGACGGCTCTGGTGACTGGTGGTATCAGGGGAATTGGGCGAGGCATTTCCCTGGAACTTGCTCGCCGAGGTGCCAACGTTGCTATGGTATATGCTAACCCGAGCCGTGCTGAGACCGCAAAGGAAGCAGTCAAAGAAGTCGCTTCGCTTAATTCGGGCGCAAAGGCAGTCAGCATTCAGGCAGACCTGAAGATATCCAGCAACTACCAAAAAATCATCGACGAAGCTCTGCAAGGATTGGGTGTTGAAAAAATTGACATTGTTGGTACGCTGATTCTCCAAAAGTTGTGAATTTGTATATTATGTTGTTGGGAATTAACACAATGACAGTTCACAATGCGGCTTACGCCGCACCCATATCAACCGAAGTCACAACGGAAGCGATTTACGACGATACGATGGCGACAAACGTACGAGCTCCATTTTTCCTCACGCAAAAGCTGCTCCCGTATATACCACGTGGAGGCCGTATTATCCTTATCTCGTCTATTGCAGCCAGGCGGTTTTCGTTTGGAATGAACCAAACTGCCTATGCCATTAGCAAGGCAGCGGTCGAGGCGTTAGCTAGAAACTGGGCTGTTGAGGTGAGTCTGGACAAGTCCTCTTAGCTTGTGGCATTCTAACTGTAGTTTTAGTTTGGCCAATCTCGCGGTATTACTGTTAATGGTAAGTATACTGTTTCCCACCTCCTTTACCTGAAACGTATCGCTCACTCATGCAGCACTATCGGTCGGGTTTGTTGAAACGGAATTGGTGCAAAGCCTCTCCCCTGAGGCTCTGGAAGCCTATCGCAAAGAAAACGCCCGTGTGACTGCAGCTGCCCCAAGGAGCGGCACGCCGGATGATATTGCCCAGATCGTGGCCTTCATTGCTGACGAAGGGTCTCGTTGGGTGACTGGAAGTACCATTTCAGCCAATGGCGGAAAATGGCCAATTTAGTCAAGATCATGCATGTTACAGTCTACACTTCGCCAATTTTTTGCTGTATCTATAGCGACCTAAAATGGATACTTGTTGTATATTTAGATTGCCTATTGCTGCTAAGTCTTCCAATGGTGATTTAAGGGGAGAAGCTTGGACCGTCTAAAATACAATCATATACACCTACATTTCACCACGATGGTCTTTCAATCATCCTTAGCAAAGCTGATATTAAACAATTTTTTTTTCGCATGCAATCCAATCTGGTCTGCAAATCACTTCTCTGTCAGACATCAAAAGAGCTTGAAAATGCCCGTGTGCTACAATCTCCACACCCGTTCTCGTAGCCATGTCCCCAGCTCTCTCATGTATGCCTCAGTCTTCACCTCTGCATCCCGGATATCCTCTCGACGAGTATCCATCTCGCGGTAAAAGCGATTATCAAATCCATGCAAGACATCGGGGACAAGCAACCACTTGACGCCGCCGCCCTGCCAATGCTCTTCAAACGCAAACCGCTCATCGGGGACTCCGTCTCCAAGCCCGCGCAAGGGATTGCCAGAATGAACTTGTTCTTGTCCAACAATTCGCCACTGGGTCTCCCTGCTCTCGGGATCTGGCGTTCCGTGGTCAACTCCCGCACCTTCACGCGACAGCCGGCATGCCAAGCGCCAGGCTTCATGCGCAAGAAAGTCGAGCTCAGCGCCAACCAAGCACACATGAGCGGAGAGCATCGACAGGTCTGCATATCCCGGGCTTAGGAGTGGATTACATAGGTCCACGCCGTACGGAACGTATCCCCAGCACAGAGCCGGCATGACAGGGCCAAGACTGTCTTTGCCACCGCGCTTTGATGGCATCAAGGCTGGCTTGTAATATCTGTTCTCCAGTTTTTTCTCTGTTGGGATTGATAAATCGAGAACACCGGCGACACACATGACAGCAGCGGGCGCAAGGGAATGATTGTGTATTGAGGGCAATTGACTGACTGCGAGCGCGAGGTTGCTCCGGAGGCAAACCCGAGGATAGCAACGCGGTTCGTAGGGCGGTGAGATGATCGATCAATGGGGATAGTTTCATCAACTAGTGCGGCAAGCATCAAGGCTTCAATGTCGTGAACTGGTCCAGGAAACGGGGTTCTTGGTGCCTTAGAATGATCAAGTCCAATAACAACGGTAGACTGAGTATCAGCGAAGGCGCGATTCCACTCATCGTGCTCCTTATTGTAGCCCATAAACCATCCACCTCCAACTATAACAAATAGGACAGGATAGACATGGGGCGACGACGCATCGTGGGAAGCTGGGAGGAAGATCCTGCGCGCAGTCCATCCCGTATAAGAGAACGTTCACTGTGTGATATAATGGGTTTCACTGACTGAACTGGTAGATGAGGCCGGCATTGATACGTCTTGATAAGATCAGGCCTAACATTTGGAGGCCATATGACCTCTTTTAGCCCTTGAAGCCCTCGCGATAAAGCGGCAAGGCTTTTGCCAGCATAGAGAATAATCGAATACAATATCTTTGCCGTCAAAGGCGGTGGCTTGTGCAGCACTGTTGGTGCATCGTTGCGCACTGGTTCACGAGTTTCGCTGCTCATCTTCATAGATGAACAGGTCGTTACGAAACGTTTGCGACTAATAACCTGGTTCGATGGGAAAATGGCGGACCAGATATATCGGGCTAACAGAGTATATCAACGCCCCAATCATTTCAACATGATGCCGTTTAGGAGTAATTATTCGCTGCTCTACGAATGATGAGACAAATTAAATGGAATGCTATGAATGTGAGGAGGCTTTTGAAGGATCTTGTCCAAAGTCTGACAGGCGAGGTCTGATTACGTGATCTGGCCGCTCATGACTCTAGCAGCTGTACCGCACGCTGGCTGAGCTTCTACTCGTTTAGCTAAACAAGAAATACATTTTCATTAAATGTAAATTTGCTCTAGTTCAACTTTAGTTTGACTGTGGAATCGCTTCTCGGCACATCATACGTACCGACTCCAAATTGGATTATATCGGGAGGACATCAAAGCTACCAAACTTGGATAGAAGGACTTGTGACATATAAGTGCTTAATCTTCCTTCAGTGAATGATACAGTGTTTCATGTAAGTTGGTTCAAACTATGCACATATATTGATTTGATTGGATAAAAGCAATGTTAACCATCCTACTACTAGTATGTCTGGATCCCTGCTCGAGGATCTAGATCTACATCTGTAGTTCGCTGACAGAAGATCCACAACCTTGCTTTACATAGGGAAAGAAGATCGGAGATAGGTTACATCAAAGGATCCATCATGCATTCCTCCGTTTAAGCAAAACTGGCACTGATTACAAAACTCACGTCATCATTAAACGAGCCGGTAGCGTCGAATGTGTGAACACCGCCATTGCTCGCGACGTAAAGAACGTTATCGTAATGACGGAAATAGCGGGTTGGGTATCCCCAAGCTCGAAGTGAGTTACCCTGGCCATTGAGGCCGGCCTGTGGGCAAAAGGTTGCGTCTTCGGCAAACTGTTTGCTACCATCATTGGCATTGAGCAAGAGTACAAAGTTGTTGTGACGAATGTAGCTGCCAGGAGTGTCCTTGGACTCAAACGAGAAGCAGCCGCTGTTGCCCAGGCCAGCTCGAACAGTCCAGCTGGCCTGCTGTTTAAGAGCGGTAGCGCTAGATGATGAAACGACCTGGGTATTGACTGTAGAGCCAGAATGTGTAATATATCGCGTAGTACAGCAGGATGTGGTGGCCCGTAGCGAGACTGAAGAACCAGTAGTGAGCGCTGGTCCACTCGTCAGCGATGTGACAGCGTATTTGGCGGCTACAATGTTGGCTTGCACCGAGTTCTCGGTTGCATCAGAAGGATAACCAGAGGTCATGACGCCCTCATAAAAGGTACCTTGAGCACCATTACTGTTGTCGCCGCCGATGCCGAGAATGATGGCACCTTCTTTGCTCATTGGGTTGTAGCCAGATGCTGATGGGCGTGCGCCGTTATAAAAGGTCGACAGCGAGCCGGAGGCAGAGTTACCGCCGCGGATTGCCCATTGGTTTGGCTGCCCCTTGACGGCTGCAGTGACGAATCGGTAGGAGATGGACGGATCTCCGGCGTTGTTGTGGACAGCAGATCCAGAGAATAGGCCGTTCTCAAGATCCGCCATTATCCAAGGACCATTGCCAGAACCGGTGCCCCAGACGGTGCTGTCACCATAATAAATGGCTTCCATGTGGCCATTGCCTGTGTCACGACTGCTTGTCTCGGCATTGCCATAGTCAAAACAGCAGGCACCGTTGTAGTGGGTTCCGTCGAGAACTGCGTACATGCCTTCTGCAGCGTCGCCTTTAGCTGTGCCACTGGCGGCGTTATTGCGATAACCAGTGCCAGGGGAGATGAAGACTCCGTACGCTTTCTGACCATTCAGCGTCACTGGTGCGCCAATTGCGCTGGCGAGGTTATCGTAACCATTGGACTCTGGGCCATTGAAGCCACCAGGAGGGGCCTGGGTAAGGTGGTTTCCACGGCCCGACTGGTCGTATATAATTGTGATAAGGCAGGTTGTGCCAGCACAGAAAGAATCCTGGGCGGCAGCATTGGCAACACCGCTAGAGAGTGGTGATATGGTGGTTGTAGCGCCATCAGATCCTCGCTTCACCTGGTACAGCGGCCCAGTATAAGCGCTGTATAGGGCACGAGTGGTGCTATGAGCGGCAACACAAGGTGTGCCGCCCGAGGAATAAATGTCACAGGGCCCAGCAGCGACCAGGGAACTTGTGGCAACAAGCCCCAGAGCCTTACCGACACGTGAGTGCATGGCTGATAGTTTTAGATGGGAAGAAGACGAGAGAGTCAACAATGCCACACTTATAAGTGCTTTGAAGGGTTCTTCAACAAGAGAATTGAACAGCCACCTAAACTGAACGGATATGGATATGCTGCAGAGATCACCTTCAAAGTTATGTGGTAAAAAGCTGGCCTTTTATAATTTTTCTCACTGTCTATTCGCAATGTCTTCTTCCACATTCATTGGTGCTGCTGAACTAGCAAGAACCTCCTCAAATATCACGGATTAGCTGCATATTATTTACTAATTTTCTTTACTATTCTGCAAGTTACAACCAAAACAGCCTATATAACCTTGTCAAAATACTACTTTTCATCTCCAATGTTGCATAGACAGGGCCTTGTGACGCACGTAAAGTTGGTCTTCATAGGTATCAGAGGTGGAACAACACAATCCGCTAACCTAGGGGTGGGTATTTCGGTATACTTTACCCCAGGTTTGGAGTTTTGGCTATGCGCACCAATCAGAAGCGTGCAAATCGACGATGATAATTAAATATACAATGTAAAATATAAAATCTATGAGTATTTCATTTAAAAGGCAATAATTTCTATGTCTGGTATTTCATCACTCTTGCACTACTACTCATCCAGCGGTTGTCAGGAAAAGTGAGTTCTTGCAGCCACTTTACGAGGATCCACCTCATCTCCTCGTTTCCATTCTAAGCACTATTATACTAGAACAGTTTAAAGCAACCTTCAACCGTCGCGTATACCAATGGAATTTCGTGATTTGCACCAATAGAACTCATCTGTAGTCATTGAATTTCCCTTGGTTGTTCCCCTAGTCATCGTTTGTTCCTAAAGAGGCGTCTTATAATGCGCCAGACAAGCATTCGACTTCAATGGATCCATTGTCCCTACATACCACGAAATTGTTTAATTACGTTGAACCTCAGCTCCTGTATTTTCTTCCCATATAAAGCAAAAGCAAAACATTCAATGGGGCATCAAATTGCCAACTAAAAATACAGCCATTAGTAGTCTAATAATATATTTCAAGAAGCCTTTATCCGTAAATTTGGACCGAGCCGATATACTTTCACAAATTGACAGGCTGTTGCAACTCTTTAGAGAATTTAATCAAGATATCTCATATTGTAAAAGCTAGACAATTCTATCTTTTAGACGCAGCGTCCTAGAAGTATAAATACAATACGGCATACACTGCAGTTTTAAAACGCCCTGGATCCTTTAACACGTCTCCAATCCTTCCTTCTCAAGGCTAAGTTCGCATATACTGGTGAAAACACGTTGTGCCTCTACTATAGATTACTCTTCACTTTAATACCTACTTCATTACCTTAATGATTCTTGTATTTGCTCTCCAAGTATCCTCGAGCTTGGCATTACGGCTACCCTGCCAGGTTCGGGAGAGAAGCGAAAAGTAACTGGTTGACAAGATCAATGCTTGTGGCGTATACGAAACACAGACTGCCTTGTATCACGAAAAATGCATAATTCGGAATATATGGTGACGTATAATGAAATAATTCGCCCTTTCTTCCGATCGGTGAAGCAACAGTAGAAGTTGTCCTACAAGAAATCCACTTCAATGTCTCCCTTTGTGTTCATTTCTGCCCAAGTATTCGTTTATAGATACCTGTTGTACACGGATATTAGACTCATCAGTACGGCCCAATCTACACTTTGCCGATTTTTATTCCGCTTCTCGTGGATTCATTCGCTATAATCTCTTCTCCACCCTGTGTACCCTCGGGATACAAAGCCCCCCTGCATATTAACAGGCCGCCTCGTACGTCAAACACGAAATTCTTGTTTGTAGGAATGGCCTGAGATCCAACATGGAGCATCACATGTGTTTCGGGAGAGTCCGCCATGTCATGGTTACATTTTCCCCACATGTACAAACCAGCTATCATACGTCTTGGAGCTCTATAAAGTGAGGGTGGAATGCCCGTCCAAAGATCGTTCGGTCCATTCCAATTTACGTGTTCCGCATGCTATAACCCTGATTCTTTACAATGATGAATACAAAGAAAGTGCTGCTTGCCGGCACTTTCCTCTCTGCATCTGCATTTGAGTTCTGGCCCGCGAGTTCGGTAGCCAGACTTGCCAATCAACTACCTCTTGGTTTTGGTGACCGCAGTGCTGCTACCTTTCCCAAGGCTGAGCAAGCTCGTTTTAAATGTAACTTGGCTGATCCTCTTGATCCTTCGGACGACGGACTCTATAGTTCTCATGATTTGTTTTCAAGTCAAGAAACGATTGAAACATTGGTCGAGAGCCATCAGCCCCTTGTCCAAGTTGATTCGATTTGTTATGACGATCTCGGAGACTTCGACACGGACGATCGATGGAAGCCATTTGATAAGATTCCAAAAGTGCTAGAGAAGCATTACCCATTGATGTGAGTCTTATCAGTTGTCTCAATGTATTCACCAAAATCCCCCAAACAGATGCTGAGACTATCATAGCAATGATAGAGCATGGGTAGAAACCATTAACAGATTCGGTCTCGTGTATACAATCGAGGGCACGGACACCTCACTAGCACCTATTCTCCTAACAGCCCATCAGGATGTCGTGCCGGTAGAGAACGCAGCATTAGCAGATTGGGAACATCCGCCATTTGATGCTTTTTACGACAAGAAGAGCGGATATCTCTATGGCCGCGGGGCTTCTGATGATAAATCAGGCATTACAGCGCTCATGACAGCAATGGAATCTCTTCTTTCACAGGATAACTACGAGCCCCGTCGCACAGTCATTTTTGCATTCGGCTTCGATGAAGAATGCTCGGGCTTTCGTGGTGCAGCATCGATAGCTAAGCATCTTGAAGAGCGTTACGGTAAAGATGGAATCGCCGTCATTCTTGACGAAGGTGGTGCAGGCCTTCAGAAAGTCGGCGATGTGCTCTACGCTTTACCTGCTGTCTATGAGAAAGGATACCTCGACGTCTGGTTTGACCTTGAAGTCACTGGAGGCCACAGTTCGACACCAACTCCGCACACCTCTATTGGCATGATGTCAGAAATTGTCACATCATTGGAATCAAGCCCTTTCCTACCAAAGATTATTCCGGATGGACCAATCCACCAGGGCCTTATTTGCTTCACGCGATACTCACCCTACGCTCTGCCTGCATTAACCGGGTATATCAACTGGGGCCTGCTTGACAATGCTGCTAAGCTGTTGGCACAAACACAGCGAGAGACGCAATATTTTATCCAGACATCACAAGCCGTGAATTGGATTGCAGGTGGCCAAAAGATCAATTCATTACCCGAGTTTACTACTCTGGGCGTGAACCATCGCTATGCTCCCCAGGATAGTATTGGCAGCATTCAACACCGCATAGTAGGTCTGGTTCAAAAAGTGGTTCACAAGTATAATCTCACTCTATATGCATTTGAAGGGGACGAGGATTACGATGCCTATCTTGAGTCCATTGGACAGACCCGTGTAGGCAGAGACAACGGAATCAACGCGACCTGGGAGCCTATCTATAACGGGAAATTGGTTCTCGAGGGAAGAAAGAGATCCTATGTAACGCCCCAGTCCCCAACAAAAGGAAATGTGTGGGATGTTTTCGCTGGTACGGTTCGCTACACATATGCCGATGAAGCTAGGGTTGTTGTTCCAGCTCCTGGGGCAATGACTGGCAACACTGACACTCGCCACTATCTCGGTAAGTTTTGATGAATGCATTTGATATGTTTTAATTGTAATACTGATTCAAGTATCATTACAGATCTATCCCCGCACATTTATAGGTGGAGTCCCGGAAGCCTCAAATCTTTCGGTAACGTCCACGGCGTCAACGAGAAGCTCTTAATGAGCGAGCATGTGAACATGGTGAAATTTTACTATGATTTTATCCGCAACTTCGATCAGGCAGATATCTAAGATCAACCCTTGATAAATAAAATATGGGTAGCGTCAAATCAGAAAGACATCTGTTCTTTTAGGAAGGCAGCAGTGTGTGGTGCTCGACTGCAACCTAGACTACTATGCAGTGACAACTTCATAGTTATGCATGAATAAATATTGTGTCAACTATTCAATGATCCTGGATTCAAACCCTGATTTCCATAAAGTGAATCTTATGACCCTTGTCGTGGGTTCTTCGCATATTTGCTGTTTGATCTGAGCTTGGGTCCGTAGAACCAAAACAGTAGAGGCGCAGGACTAAGCACAGCCGCAACACAGCCCAGGAGTGTCATTGTCCAATGGACACCAATAGCCGTATACATTGGTCGCGTAGCCATTACCATTCCGCCTGCAGCCAAGTACCGTACGGATGTAACGCTCGCAAGAGCGATAGCTGAATGGTCACCGTAGCTATCTATTATGTATTCATAACTGCTCACATAAAATGCAGTTAAGACAATGCCGAACACCAAACAAGCACATAATCCGCACCATATAGTAATTTGAGGGTAGTTGGTCCATCCGAGCCAGAAAAGACACACGGGCAACATTGGCGATGTGGCAATCGCAGGCCATAGTCGAAACTCGGGTTCAACGGCTGCTCCACGCACATGTTCTGTAACTCTGCGCGCCCAGCTGTATAAGCCTGGTGCGGTGAATGTGAAAAGCGTCGACCCTACTGCAATAGAGGCGAAGCAACTACCGGTAAGGCCAGTAGAGAGCCCATATGTGTCCTTGAAGATGAAATCGAATCCCGACAGGGAAGTGAAAAGAAGCGTGTATAAGAGTAGAAGGTAGAGGCCTAGTACCGTTACAATAACTTCTGTTCGATAAAATGTAATACCAAGAGTAATATTGTGTTTTAGGCGCCCCAGGAAATTTGCTGATGTAGCGTGCTCGGAGGTAAACCTATTGTCGCCAGTCAAACGCCGGTATTCTTTCGCCCTCCAATCCAAAAGCAGCGGCAAGTATGTTTCCGGAAGAAACAGAAGTGCAATTGAGAACGCGACACCGGATATTATTAAAGTGATCCAATCGGGCCAATGCCAACCCAATCTAGAACTAGAAACGAGCCAACCACTTGCTACCGGTGCAGTTACAGGGCCTATGTCAGAATCGTCAGTATCATCACCATCTATAGGTGGCATCGTAGAGGTATCATGCCACTCACCTATTACATTAACCCAAGCTATGACTGGAAAGACAAAGGCTCTCTTTACATCTCTGAACTGATCTCTGACACTGGATCCGTTGATGGACAAGGTAGCGCTGGCGAACAAGCCGACAAAGTAACGGCAGGTAATACGCCCACCAAACGTGGTTGCTTTCGCGGATCCCAAGACGAAAAATAGGTAGCAAAAAGTAGCCAGTAAATATACAGGATTCCTTCCAACTGTCTCGGACAATGGTCCCGCAAATGGAGCCCCCGTTCCAACTCCAAACAGATACATCGCGGTATCTAAACTCTCAGTTGTCTGGCTCACATGAAACGTTGAACTTGCTACTGAATTCTCCATTGATTGGGAACCGCCTGCCCAGCCTTGGGTAAATATGAGAAATGCCAATATAAAAAGATTTTTACACCTTGAAAGAAGCGGCCAGTTTTGTGGATTGAGCGTATCTTCAGGTCCACATGTGACTAAGAATTGCCCGTTTGATGAGGCCTTTGAGTCCGAGTTCACATGTTGAAAAGGTTCTCCATCATGAAGTGAAGATCTTTCTCCATGGCATGACTGCAGAGATTGATTCGCCTCTAGGTCGGTACGTCCATTCGAGAGTGATTGTGATCGTGATTCTCCTCTTTGGTTCAGCTCCCGAAGTATGTCCTTTTTAATTTGACGACGCTGCTTGAGAGACCACATAGCGAAAATTCCATCTCATAAAATATTCTGACGGTAGCATCACGAGACTGACTATCGCTCATTTATATATTTGATGTGGTGGGTGTATGCATCCTGATGCCCAAGTAGCGTCATCTTCTTAACGTCAAATTGACGTCAACATTTGGATCTACGCCTACGGTACGGTGGCATGACTGCATGTTCCTAACCACCATTGTGCTTTGAATTGAATGCAAAAAATATGTACTCCAGATAGAACCAATATGAAAGAAGGCACAGCTCTAACATAACTTGGTCATATGCTTCAGAGACAAGCACAAGCAGTTCTCGTCCTCCGTACCATGCGTATAAATCAGAGTTGGAACACTGCGAAAAATAGAGCTCCGCCATTTATCGCCCGCGCCAAGTACGGAGTTAGACTGACGCGATGTTTATGGGTAAAGACGGGAAGTTTGTTTGGAGCCATTGTGTGGGGGTGGGGGAAGCCTCTCTGCGATCACCGGGGGTCCACTGAGTAGAGGGGCAGGATGAGATTTGGAGACATGGGGTAGGTATTGCAACGAAGCTGCAGCTTGGGATGTTAAAAGAATCAACTTTACGATATATCTACTCGTTAAAGAAGTACCGTAAGTTTGTAATATCACTCAAGACATTGCTTTCTTCGGCCATCTGGATTCACTGAAAATGTCGAAAGTTTACACGTGGAGTGAACTCCAGCATCACAACAAAACTGAGGATCTATTTATCGTCGTTCGGGGTAGCGTGTATGATGTTACAAAATTTCAGCATGAGCATCCGTAAGCATGTAATCAATCATTCATATCTAGTTTTCCATAGGCTGACCAAGACCGGTAGAGGTGGCCCAGAATTTCTTTTGGACCAAGGAGGGGGGACGTTACAGAACTTTTTGAAGATGCAGGCCACAGTGAAGAGGCGAGGTCCATATTGAAGAAGCTTAAAATTGGTGTAGTTGAGGGCAAGGTTAGTTATCGTGACTCTGGATTTGGGAGTTCTGGACTAATTGGTACGAATCCTGCAGGCCAATGACACACAGGAAATATCATCTCGAGAAAATATTGGCGGTTTAGCGGGCTTTGGATCACGTCGACATACCATACCGGTATTTTTCTTCATTGTCCTTGGGCTACTTTTCCACTACTATTACCAAAACCCTAATAAGATGTTGCCTGCTTGGCGAGAGCTCGTACTGGCGCAAAATTTGAGGGCGTTCAACCGCCAAATACGATTACCGTATCCCAGCCGGTGACAAATGGAGATTTCATTCAACCGTTGTGGAGAAACCATGTAGATTAGTATTAGGAAGTGATGTGTTCATTTAAATCTTGTAGAGGCAGCTGATATCAGGCAACCGAAACCGTCTCTGTGTACTGAATAGACGATGAATTCCCGATTATTGAGTATTCTGACAATACTAGCCATTTAAGACCAAAAGACTTTTTTGCAAGCGGCATTAAACCAGACATCTGTGCCCCCTGCTTGTGGCATTGCGTCTCCGTATATGAAGATAGATCAGTCATCATCAACTCCATCAAGAGTGTCATAAGTTTCCGCCCGAATTGCCCTCCGTGATCGACGAGATCTGGCTCCTGACAGTCTTCTTGATCGTCTATAACGAAGAGGTGGCAACTCTTGTTGGACTAAAGACATGGGAGCTGGTAATGCGTGGATAGTGGCCGACTGGACTTGGGCGAGAAAGTCTGCCCGTCTCTGGTCAAATTCTCTCCGCGTTTTCACTTTATCTAATATTCTCTTGCGGTTTGCAAGATCAAAATATCCGGTATACTCTAACCACTTTTTTAATTCATCATCAGCTTTTAGAAGCTCCTCGAGTACGAGGTTCATGTTTTCACGTATTCCAGTCTTAGTTCCTTCCGATGTGGTAGTACACAACATACTCTTGAGCTCAGACATGACCATTCGTATATGACTTCCTTGGTTGACTGATGTTTTCCCATTACCAACTTTTGCCTTTTTAGCACTAGATGTACTGGTTTGGCCAATATTGGATCCGCCCATTATGGAGGCGATGTCTGGGATCTGAGCCGAGAGCTCGAAGCTGTTACAAGCTATGGTCGGGAATTTTAGTCATGTGCCTATAGATGTACATTTAACGGAAATATTAACCTTCTCAAGAACTCCTCTTGCAATATGGGACGAGTTTTCTTTTTTAAATTTCGGCAGTCGTGCGGGAATGATCGTTGCTCAAGTAATGACAAAATGTTATAAGAGTATCTTGGGCGGCACCAAAAAATTATTATAACGACATTGTTATAGAATAGACACATGACAAGCAAGCTACTGTAATACTCTTAAATTGGATATCATGCTTCACTGAAACCCATTTCCGCTATCGAATACTGTACTCGTGTAATCGTGTGGCGGTGGGTGTTACAGCAGTCGGTTTGATGTGTGGCACTAATACACAATTGCACGTTGGGGTAGTCGTACCCTGCGACTTGGACTTGCATGCATTCGCCACGCGCCGTCAACCTGTAGATGATATAACTTGAACCGCTTGGTAAGAGCCTTGGATCGGTATTGAGGCGGCTTAGCAAGATCTAGCAAACCGTACAATAGCTGTGTGATTGTGTGATTGTGTTGAGGGGGTGAAGAGGACCCATGCTGTGCAAAATGTGGCGAAGATTATCAGGCTTGCTTTTGTGGTCTCTAGTCTCTAAATCAACGAGTGACCCCGAATTGGGGCGAGTCTCGCACTACTATACTAGGACTGACATTGCCTAGGTAGCAACAAATGGGATGCATCGAACTACCTACACTTCGCGCTTTATACAGTTACTCGCTTGCTGGTTGTTATCATTTAATTCTCATCATCAGGTATACTACGTAGTTCATAAGCTTAGTAGAAGCGGATAGAAGATATATACCGCTCGACTCGGGGTACCGACGAATTCTTAGCCAAATACATCTACGACCAATATTAAGTCAGCTACAGCCATATACTCTCACACACTAGAGAGTTACTATCTACCATACTCACTGCCATCTATGCTTTTGAGGTCATCTAGAGAATTATCTTAAGTTGAATTCTTGAGCGACACTTTTTGTAATGGGATCTAGTAAATGCCTGTAATTGCTCTACTGAGAACCTCTACCAAGGCTTCATCTAGTGCCACTAACATAGATCGTGGATTTTCCCTCTCTTATTTCGTCATGTCCACAACGAGTTTACCATTGACGCCATTATGATAGTCCGCTACCAATTGATTGAGGTCCTCTAGTTTATACGTCCTGGTCTTTGCGCGAACATTGTTCTTCGCCGCGAAATTGAGCATCCCTCTAAGTTGATGATTGCGGCCAACCAGAACACCTTTCATCTCGATATGGCGGAAGACCAGATCACGAGGCTGTATCAGGAATCCCTCTTTGGGAAAAGAGACAGTGACGCAAATACCATGGTCCTTGATCAACTTCATTCCATATGTTAGAGCCTGCTGAGCTTCTGGAAGAACCAAAAGAGCATCAACGCCCTTCTCACCGGGCAGGTCGTTCTCTGGTTTGCCACATGTCTCTATGCGGACATCCTCAGGGGTTTGTGTGCGGGCATCCACAATGGAGACCTTGTGTGACAATGGACCTAGCGAATCAACAACTTGGCGAAGCAATTCGAGCGCGCCATCGCTGGCATCAATCGCTACAACTCGACAACCTAGCTTGACAGCAAATTGAACTCCCAGATGACCAAGTCCACCACCGGCTCCAGAGATGGCAACTGTGAGGCCGTCGCCGCCTCCCGCTTTCAGTGTAACACGGGCTGCCTGGAGAGCATTCCAGATAGTGAGGCCCGCACACATGAGTGGCGCCGTATCCACGGCGGTCATATTCTGTGGCATCGGCGCAACCTGGCGGGAATCCACGATGCAAAACTCTTGAAAACCGCCATCCCGTGAGAGACCGAGATTGCCGGCTTTGGTGCAGTACACTCCATATCCATGAGGGTCTCCGTCGTTGACACGGCATTCGTAGCAAGAGCCGCAAGGGTGGAATGCACGGCCAGGCACCCCGACTGGGGTTCCTACAGACAGTCCAAGGTCTTTTGAAACACCATCTCCCATTGCCACAATGACGCCTGCAAACTCGTGTGATCCGACGCGAGGGAGATCTTGCCACATGGCACCAGAAGCGAAGACTGCATCAGTGTGGCAATAGGAAGCCGCTTGAACCTGGACCAGCAAGTCTTGGCCTGTCGGGCCATCTGGCTTTTTCACATCCTTGAGGACATAAGGTGTGTTGAAGGCTTCGAGAACCTGCGCTCGCATAATGTCGTTTGGTGTCAATGCGTATGGTAAGAAAGTCTGTTGTGTCGATGATATAGCTGACAACGGGAATAACGAAGTATGCTTTTCACGGAAAAAGAAATATTTGAGTGTGATGCGGTAAGCGGATATTATGGCTCTATATTGCCGTCTTTTATAAACCATTTCCTCAGCAATGCCGCTCAAGCGGGTGTGATGCCGCAGAGGAGTGAACCACGTTCCACTGGTGACATCAGGCGCAGGGGCATTCAAGATGTGGCGTAAAATACAGTGCCGTGCTATGGCCGGTAAAACGAACAACATGGAGAGTAGTGTAGCTATGGACTAACGGGATGTGGTGCAGAGTGGAGGGAAAACGTAGCTTTGAGTCCAAGAAATACGGCGCCAATTTGGGGGTGGGGATGATCATCAAGTCTTGTCCCAGTTGCAGCATCTCTGAAGTGTGCAAGCCTGAACGCCATGACAAGCTGGCGATGTCGGCCGAGGTTGGTGATCCGGAAATAAAGCGCTCCAATTTGGAGAATGGTTAGCTTCGGCATTTTCAATCAGCATGCCTTGTGCGACTGATCTGGACTTACATATGTATTGTTAGATATGCACTTTTTAAAGGCTCTGCGGTAATGCACTCTGTTCAAGCAATTTTCGAAAGCTTTGGGTCAACGATATTGCTCGTTTTTCTCCCTTTCATGCTGCTTATCTGAGTTCCTTACCCAGCTTGCATATACTCACCCCAATATGTCTGCCAATGGTTCCAAGCCCGACCACTTCAGCAACGAGATGTTTGCAATTGGTCTCAAAAATCGACGAAAAGTAGTTGGCGATGCTTATGTTGACACAGCCTTAAAGAATGGCTCAACGGAATTTGCTATCCCAACCAACAGCTTGTCACCGAGTGAGGAAACTCTGGGCCTAGTTGAAACACTATATTCGCAGGACTAATAGCACACAGGTATTGCTGGGGTAATATTTGGTCTCGCCCAGGCTTAACATTCCAGCAGCGCAGTCTTCTTAGTAAGTTGATATGAATACTGGCCTTTAATGTATTCGCATGTGTAATTAGCTATGTAGCATGAGACATTTAACTAATCATACTTCCGGCTTCTTTAGATATTGGTATGCTGATCGGACTAAAAAGCTGGCCAGAGCTTGCAATTCATATCCGCGGAGCCATTAACAACGGCTTGACGGAGCTTGAGATCCGTGAGGCCATTCTTCAATCTTCGATATACTGTGGGGTACCTGCTGGGATAGAAGCGACAAAGACAGCGACTCGCGTTATTAATGAGATGGTTGCGAACGGCGAACATACTAGAGAGCTATCAGAGTCGCTTCCTCATGTGCAATGAAGCATTCTGTGGTGTTATTTACAATGACAGCACCAATTTAGAAGCACTTTTACTTCTGAACTCGTTCCCGCGTGCCTGACCTCATGCTTCCTAGATAACAAGCCCTTCGGCTCGACTTCCGCAATTATGTCGTCGAAGCCAACCAAGCTAAGTATTCTCTTTCAACTGAGATATATGTAGAATAATTTAATGACATCGCTGGCACCTAAACTTATCATTATCTATACTTATGTACGTCACATGATACATACAACATTGGTCAAGAGCACGGTAATGCTTGATGAGCATATCCCCAGCTAGCACGGGACAAGGAGAGTGCGTCTGGTTTACAGGCCTATAGGTGGAGGTAAGCCTGTAGAGTTGGAGGGAACGACATAACAAGAAACACAACTAACGTGCTTTATTTTTGGCCCTTTGTCGCACTAGGAGTGAGTGGCGTAATGGGTGGTGGCCTTTAGTAGCCTTAGAGTGTATGTGACCGTGATAATTGGCTCATTGATTCAGCGAGAATGGATGGATGACGAAATTTTGTTTCTGCCATTATTATAATCTTAAATCTTAAATATATCCAAACGCGGTCACTTTTGAAGAGCAATCGTCTTCTCTTCCATGAGTCTATACCTCTCTCTCAACTGCTCATCCGTGACCACTCGGGGAACATTTAGACCTCTCTGGACTGCCGTCCTTCCGTGAATAGCATCATGCCACCGTTTCAGATGGGGGAAGTCACTCAGGTCTATTCCAAGAGCAATTGGTCCGTATCGAACCCAACCGTAGTTGCAAATGTCGGCAATAGTATACTTGTTACCAGCTAGCCAAGGAGATGCCCCAAGCCTTTCATTCAGCACGCAATACAACCTCCGAGTCTCGGTCATGTACCGATCAATAGCATATTGGGAATATTCTCCTGCCATGAGACGAAAATGATTTGCTTGGCCTGTCGATTAAACGTGTTAGGCGCAAGAATTGCCATCACGTAGTCAAACACTTCTCTCACCTTGCATTGGCCCAACACCCCCAACTTGGAACATTATCCAGCTCAGCTGTTCATAATACTCGGATGTACCAAACTGGTAGCTAATCTTGCCTTCAGAGTCGTACTTATCCGCCAGATACAACAGAATTGCACCGCTCTCAAAAACTCGCTGCCCATCATCTAAGATAGCCGGAATCCGGCCATTAGGGTTGATCTTGATGAACCAAGGCTCTTTCTGAGCATTGGATGAGATGTCCACCTCCGTGACCTGATATGGTATGGACAGCTCTTCGAGTGTAATGGACACTTTAATCCCATTGGCAGTGAGCCAGGTGAATAGGTTAATACTTGGATTAGAAGACATTGTCATCGAATTGCCAATCTCAGCTTATCTTCGTGAGTCCTGTTTTGGCCATGACCAACAAAAGTTGGTGGACGGGCAGATATAGAATAAAACCTATAAAGGCTTTGACAGACACAAATCTTAGTTGCAGGGGCATTTTTCTCTCCCACATGATGGTAGTCTACCCAAAAAGATAATTCTTCTGAAGTCCATTCTCCTGTCATCGTGATGATCCCTCGGTGCATGCGTGAATGAGATCAACTTCAATGCTTCCATTCTAGTGTGTTGACAGCCTCGCCCCCACCGCTTAGGTCAACTGGGCGTGCATATAATCATTCAAGCCATCCAAGCCATCTTTGGGGTCCCCAATTTGGAGGCAGTCTAGGCCTACTATGCATGTAATATTGTATTTGTCTCCGTATTTGGATGTGCACAGGGGCCTTGGCATGAGAAAGACAGAATGAGCGGAGATGAACTGACAATTGGATACATACAGTTCTGGGAATCGCGGGGAAGGAGAGAGGCTAATATTATCCTGCCATGGTCATAATGATCCTAGAGAAGCAAGTTCATAAAATGTATCCTCTTCCAAGAAAACCCACCATGTTTAGCGCCTGGACTGAACTTTCAGATCTTGCAAACGATACTAACTTCTTCGTCCCTGGTATTAATTTGTTGATAACATACGTTTTATTCTAGTCAGTCTGCAGTGTTTTCAACGTATGGAGCACCAAGCTCGGCGAGTTTAGTATATACGATAGAGAGATGACAAAACATATATATACATTGGGCGAAGCGAAAATTACGTGTATCTTGTTCAGTTTCTATATACTTTTCTCAAAAGGACATCCATACCCAGGTAATTATGGCTCTAGTAGATCTGCATATATGTTCAGAGATTCCCCAATTACGTTGACCACCTGCCACACGCTATCAGCCCGATGAAGCCTCGCCCATAGCCTGACAATCTTAGCAGCTAAATATTGTTTCTTATGGGCTATTTGCTCGACAGTGCGTTTATACTCAGTTTCGGCCACTAGCTCAATTACAAACTTGAGGACCACCTGTTCGGCGGCCGTTAAAGGTGGGCTGGGGTCTGGTTTCGTTATCAATTCAAGCCATTTTGCTAGAAGGATTGCGCATTCGAGCGAACATAGAGCGTGTTGGTTTGACCAGTTAATAAGCTGGGTTGTTGCGACATAGTTAATTCCAAGCTTCACGGGGATGCTTAGGGCATGGGCGCAATGCAGAGCCGCTCGAGTTAGCTGGGGGTGTCTCTCAACTCCCTGGCTTTGATGTATCGATCGAGCCACTAAAGCTGGATCCCAGCTATCAAGGCGCCTAACAGGACCAAGATTCAAGTTGAGGCGAATATATGCCAGCCGCAGTAAAGCTGTAGACGTGAAAGTAACAGGGCCATGTGGGCTGAGTGGGTTCAAAGAGGACTCTTGATTTCGCTCCCAATATCTTGCCCATCGTTTCAAAGCAGACTCAAACATATTCATATCTTCAGCGGAGAGTCTGGAATATCGTTGTTGGCTGGGTAGGCGGGCGTTTCGAGTGAGCCAAATCTGCTGGATGATGGCGTGGATGATGCCGTATCCGCCTAATGCGGAGAGATTCCGAGGAGCCTGTGAGCCAGCATCAAAAGACTGGTCGTCGTTGGCAAAAAGTTCCGCAAGCACTCCCTGGAAGTCCTCGCGGGGGATGTTGGACGTTCTGCGGGCGTCACGCCACAACTGTTCATCGGTAGCTCTCCACACAGTTTCTGAGCAGGGGAGATCCAGGCGTATCGCGCTGGCCAATTGCATCGGTGGAAGGTCGAAAAGGATCGTGTGGATATTGAAGAAGCAGAAAACAACCAGTTGGGTTCTTTTAATTGTCTCAAACTGGACCCAAGCTTCCCAGTCATCCCAATGCTGATCCGATTGCTGTGTAACTTCCAGCTCTCGAACAAGAGAATGCAGTACGCTGCGCAATGAGAGCGCATTGGTCGCCCCCGGTTCATATTTGTACCATGTGGCTATTGCGATGAGCATCAGGACAGTCTTGGTCATCTCCACGAACATTGTTTTTCGATTTTTAGGTGAGCTCGGGTTACTGATATCGGGGGTGAATGGACCTCGCCATTCTTGTTCCTCTCGATACACATTGCCTTCGGCACTGGTGTTGCATCGTTGGCAGCGCTCGAGCGCTATGGCCCTAGCCACATGGAACAGTTCAGCCCCAACCTCAGTCTCTCTTGTATACCGCGCACCAAGTGCAGCTAGAGCTAGCAGTAATTCCACAAGCAGCGTCTCTAAGCGAAGAGTAGACAGGTGTAGAAACGGGTAGTGCTCGTGGAAATTTTTAAAGTATCCGTTGACCAAACGCGTCAGGGTATGTCTAGAAGGAAGAACAAATTCCGCGTCAAAACAACCCGGAAACTTGGAAATGTCTTCGATTATTTGTTGACGAAGTTTATTGGTAACAACGAAACGGCCGGTATTGTGATTGACAGAATGTCGCCCAGCCTGTTCAGCCGTCTCTTCGGGCTGCAGAGAGGGAAGTCTGGATCCATACCGAGACAAGGAGCAGCCTGCCTCCCCAGCCTGATAGGTTGTGACTCGCTGAGGGGCTGCTAACCTTGCGGAAGCAGAAATTCCTTCTACGTCTTCAGGGACACGATGATCTTCGAAACCATTGAGTAATGGTAGATTCAGATCAGGAAAAAAGACTGGTAGAGGTTGATATGCCGGAGAAAAAGGGTGCCCAGGTGTTCGCACCATATCAATAAATGATGCGAAGTCTTGCGCAAATGCTGGGGCATTGATCTCTGTAAGGCTGTTGTCGACATCGAAAGCCAGAGAGCAGTCTTCTACTGATTTTGATGCACTTCATCAGTTTGGAACCGGTTTCCTTCTTGGGATTGTACGGCAAGAGTTGTAGCTAGGTCTTGAGAATGTGCATACTGCTCTGCAGAGTGTAATAGACCCTGAGGCGAAATGTCTGTATAGGCTACCAGAGTTGATGTACTCGATAGATCTTCTTCCGGGCGGGGCTGAACATTTTGAGGTCCCTTAACTTTGCGTTAGATACCCAATGACAATGATTTAACCAGCAACTCTCTCATACTTTCTTGTAAATGATTTTGGGCATCGAGAACACTTGAACGGTTTTTCCTTCGTATCTAAATAGCTCTTTAGTGGAGGACCTCTAGGAAATGAATGTTTGTAGTCATGCTTACGTGATCGCTCATGACGCTGAAGGTGTTCTTGCCGAGAAAATCCCCGATTGCAACGATGGCACAAGATGTTCTTTGCAGGATGAGTGGTAACGTCGTTCATCTTACAGACTCCTTGGAATGTGCATGAAGTTTTGGGGGAGGGGAAGAGAAGGGAAGCTTGCAAAAGCAGATTTGGGGACGCCGTCGGCATCGACGGCGAGGGCTGGAACAAGAGTTTGTTGGGCGACAGTAGCGGCTCTGGAAACAAGGATTCCCCGCAACTAACTAAGGGCAGCCATGGCTTGAAGCTGGGGAGAGAGGCTAAGCTCCTGGGCACTTCGGCGTTAGGTGTCTCGTCTAGGCAATTAAACGGAAGTTATTGATGGGCTAGTGGGCGAATGTAATCATCGCTGTCTGTCGCTCCAAACAGCCCGACATATCTACCAATGAGAAACAGGGGAAAGTAGCTGAATTGACAATATCCACTAGGCCTAGAATCGCCGAGTGGCTCCCATGTTGCGAATCGCCCAACTTTCGTTGTACACACTTGCTACAAGAACGTAATGTTATGACAATCATTGATAGCCCGTGCCACTGTATGAAGAACCAAATTGGTGCAGTTGTTAGAAGAGATGTCAGCCAATTCTATATTGCTCTGCACGTAGGGCTTTATCATAGCGGGTATCCATTGGGTAATAGACAGAATTCAATTGATGTATTGTACATCAAAGACTGCTACTTTATTACTATACTATGTAATATACACCAGGTTTTAATTGCTTCCAGAAGTGCTGAAAACTCTGATCTAGAGGCATCTCTTAATTTGTTTACTCTTTCTTCTATTGAGCCTCGCCCGACCATCACAATGTCCCCCTTCAATCTCTAATTGAGTTTAGTGAGAAGATCTTTTCCCTCGGCCCATGTCTTCAAATTCATTGCCGAATCCTCGTACCAGCGCGTCATAACTCCCTCTTCGACATAGCCCATATGTGGACTAAGAAGCAATTGGCTCCGTCCTTCGGTAGCCCAAGAGGTTACCCTCCAAGGGGAATTCTGTGGCAGCGGCTCGACGCTGTGAACATCCAGTGCTGCCCCTCTGATCTTGCCCTGTAATAATGTATCCAGTAAAGCTTGTTCATTGATGAGAGCACTTCTAGACGTGTTAATCAAGATGGCTGAAGGCTTCATAAGAGCTAGTTCACTCGATCCTAAGATATTCCTACTGCGTTCGGATAGAACGTAGTGGACGCTTAGAACATCAGAATTCTGCAGTAGCTCCTCTTTGGTACCAGCAATTTTGAATGACCCTGGAGGCAAACTAAAGCTTGCAGCTTTTTCATCAGCAACCTGCTGAGTGATGTTACTGGACCATGCCAAAATCTTCATGCCGAATGAGCTTGCTCCAACGAAAGCGACTCTCGCGCCCAAGGTACCAAATCCCAGCAGACCGAGCGTCTTACCGCGAAGTCCTGTGGCGTAAGATATTTCCCAGTGTCCTGTTCTGACCCCTAAATCATCCCGAGAGATGTTTCGAGTGAGGCCTAGGATCAAGGCCCAGCAATGCTCAAGGGTTGAATCGAGAGATGTCGGTGGGGTTGCTGTATTGTTTGTACCAAGACCCTTCGCACCAACAACAGCAATACCCTGCTCAGTGCAGGTAGCCATGTCAATGGCGGAGTTTTTCATTCCCGTAGTAAGAAGTAGTTTTAGTTTAGGAAGACGCTTTATAATTTCTTTCGGGAAGGGCGTTCGTTCGCGCATCGTGCTGATGACATTGTAGGGCTGAAGACGACGCACAAGGGCATCGCTGTCTTCAGGAGTAGAGAGGTGGATGGTGTCGGGAAACGTGCGTATCTCAATTTCTGGCATTACTTGACGAAATATTCCCTCTGCGATGCCTTGATAGTCATCTAGAATGGCAACTTGGATTTTGTGAGCCATCTTTTCGGAGCCCAACACGGTATCGCCAGCTAGTGATGTTGCAATTCAAGACACTGTAAAATGCGCTCTATGTAGAGTGGAACGTATTAATATGAGATTGTACTTCGACTACAAATATTATAAACCTGAAGGGAATTCTGGTATGGGCATCTTTGGACCATGAACGGCTCTCTCTATTCATCACCAATCTCCAACTTGGGGGAGCTGTGCCCCGCCCCCGCACACCATCTGTGCATTGATGCCTTTAGCATGGATCCATTACTTTAAAGACAAGCGCCGACCGCTAACTCCATCTCCATCTTTATTTTGACGGGGTCGACTCTCCCCATTACCCGGAACACGAACATTTCGGATCCCACAGTTTGGGTGATTGGTCCTTAGAATCTTGACGGAAAGACGTCTTGTTACGGCTACGTCATACGGCGCGCTCGAAACCCTTCATATAACATGGATAGTACTGTGGGCTTATTAGCCAATCGTATGGTTGTAATGATCTCCGTGATCCATTAGCTGTACTCGTAGCTGGGAGGCGATAATACTGGCTATCCATAGTATCATGCGGATCTAAATATTAAATGTCTGAGAAAAAAAATTGGACTTAGTGATTCTGATTGTAATTTTCGTGTTAAAGAATAGCTGATGCTGGAAGAGTAAGAAAAGATCTCTACTACGGAGTACAGGTTAGGAGCAATGTGTAGAAAGCGTAATCTGTTGTGACATGCTTACACAATATGCTACAGAAGCTCGTGCGGATGCGCCTCGTAAAATGAAAGAACGCCTAGAAGAAAACTGTTGAGCATACTGGGTTATATCAACATACAATATTAGTTGCATCATTCCAACATGAGCGTGTCACAACTGCCGTATAATTAAGAATGAGTAGGAGAGTAAGTGGAGCAGTACGCCCGAACGATAAGATATTGTCCCATTTGCGTCACCACACGGTATCTCAGTTGCAGTATTTTCTTGTCATTTCTAATGATACAAAAATGCTATGAGGCCTTGAAGCTACCTATATAAGGCAACCCCAAATTGTATGTAACCTTTTCAAAGGTATGCAGTCTTCTCTTTGCTGCTTGCAATCCATTTTTCTAATTGCTGTTGATTCCGAGGAATAAACCTCACCTTGAATGGCTTCGGCTGAGTCACCATGCTTGTAGGCACAGAGTTACATTCGATGGTATCCAAGATCGGCCTATCCTTAACGTGTGTAGTCTCACGGATGTGGAATGCCAGCACCAAACGGATGAAGATGACGTAAAGCTCGCGATTAGCCAAGTGAGCCCCTGCACACATCCGAGTACCAGCACCATATCCGTAATGCTGAGTGCCCTGTCCAGCTTCAGAGACCCCAACAAAGCGGTCGGGGATGAAGTCCATAGGGTGATGAAATTGTTTAGGATCATGATTTGCAGCCCACATATTCTGTATTGCGCCAGTATTAGATCATTAGATCTCCAACCTGAGTAGATCGCGGCTCAATCATCACTTACCATTAAGAAGGGTGTCCCAGCAGGAATAGTAGCTCCTTTATACGTAATATCTCTGATACTCTGTCGGTTAAAGGATAGGTTGAGCGTAGACCAAAAGCGAAGTACTTCCTACACCCTTGTTAGGAACACCCTAGATGCTGCTTGTAGGGAGATTGTAATGCTCACCTTGATAAATGATACCACAAACTCACACCGTTCTTCAGTCAAACAAGCATCCCAGGGATCTTCGTTCGGGTAGGCTTTCAGGATTTCTTCATACATGTGATCTTGTATTTCCTGGCCATGAGGGGAGGATAGGTAAGCTATGGTCATGTTAATATTGCCCGGAAGGGTATCCAGTCCGGCAGCAACCATGGTAAGGCAAATAGACTTCAATTCATCTATAGACTGGTCAGTAATCTGCATTAACTCGTTATCCATGTTGCAAGTGTTTTGTCTTACTGTCTTCAAGCTTTGCTTCAGGATTCTTTAAAACGTTGCCAGCAATGCAGGGATTATCGGTCCCAGCCGCGATTCGCTGTTTCAATTGCTCATAGAAATCCAAAATGTACTCATCTCTCCGAGAGCGGAACTTTATAGCATTAGTTTTGAAGCCAGGCCATAATCGTAGCAATGGTACATAGTCCTGCCAATTATGAGCAATCCCACGGATATTTCCAAGCTCTCTTTCGACTTGAACAACCTCATTCAACGTGTGGTCACGAACAGTCCCATCAATTCGGATGCCATAACACAGCGTAAGACTGATGTTAAGAGAGAAACGTTGGAAGTAACCATTGGGATCAACATCATAACCATTCTTGATATTCTGTACCAGCTCATTGATACTAGTAGTAGACTCCAGGTCAATGAATGGGAGGTAGGTTTGGACAGCTTGCCGGTTGAGCGCCGTCGCGGCTGCCTTCCGAGCTCGCTTTACTGATTCGTTCCATGGTGAAGTTCCAAGTGTGTAGACACCTTGCGTTTTCGAGACCACATTATGGAAAGTCCAAAAGGTTGGTCGAGAGATCAGAGCAGCCTGGTTTTTAATCCATAGCTCCTTAACTCCATCAAAAGAGTTGGCGTATATAAACCGCTATGCCATGTTAGTTTTGCCTGCCGTAAGCAAATAGAGGTCGACGTACTCGGTTCCCGAGGCGAACTTGGAAAACATCTCCATAGGTTTTGGCAAGTCTGGCACAGTTTCGTGCATGATGCTTTCCAAGAAGAAACAGGCTACCGAATAGTGGCACTCCAGGGAGCTCGGGCAAGTTTTTAATTTTAGGGATGTCAGTTTTGTTCATCCAACGAATAGCAATGGCTACAATGGCCGCAATAACGAAGAACGGAGTGAATGGATGCATCTTCGAGAAGTAGACAAGTGTACATCGATGAGACTGGTAGTGACAATCATGGCGAGAAACTTGCTGTTGATATAAAGTCAGGAAGTTGGAGATTGTGTTTTGGTTGCACATCAGAGGAAGTCATCACTGCTACGGAGACGATCAAATCCCTTACCTGTGTTAGTACCATGTTGGAGAACCAGGAGTCCTCCTTCAGCCTCAATAAGGCGCTGTCAATACTCCACCAAGAAAAGTCGAAGAGTATAGATGATGCGGGGGCGGGGGCGGGGGCGGGGAGCAGTGAGAGCTTGGGAAAGATGGTTGGAGTGAATACATGTATGTATCTGCTAGTTTTCATGTCTTGGAGATCTAAATTATTAGTTGACATTACGCTATAGCTTCTGATGTCCGAAACCATGACGTATGAAAAATTCTCTGGTCACATTTGGCCCATAAGAAGCGTCGGTAAATATCGTATAGTGAGTGTTTAGATGATCGGTAGAACGCTTTATGAGGGGTAGAGATACTCAAGTATGAAAGTATCAGCCGATGAGTACATTTTGAGACAATAAGTATTTTAAACGGTTCCAGCGAGATGGTTAAATTATAAGAACACTGATGATAATGGAACGGAATAAGCCATTGTATGTCTCTCTTTGCGGTTCTATGGGTGTAGTAGATCCAAAGGCCGATTTTAGAACCCTCAAATGGGTCAACTTGCACAGTGGAATTATTCGCTGAATTTTGGATCTACCAACGCTGTGATAACAACGGCACTGGAATTTCAGTTCTCTGTATTTTTCCCACCTAGTAAAATGTGTCTTATCGTCTTTTGTTCTTTTCAATGATTTCGGCACGTCCTTAAATCTACCAGACGAAGGACCGTCTATTGGTTGTTATTAATGGAGAGTATTATTCCTATATTACCATTTCTAAGAGAGATGCAGTTCAGCTATACTAATAATAACTTTTAAAATTTGACATTAAATATATAAAATACCAAGATTTGTGCGCAATATAGGTGGCTTTTGGAGTGCATTGTCCTTACTCCAATGAATCCGTGGGTAGCTTCATTTTTAGTAGTTGTATCTCGAGCCGCCTGGTGAGCAAAATTAGACCTTGACATGTTTTATCCCATAGGATGCTGCGGCTTCTTCAATGGCCCAGTAGAGATTCAGAAGTCGACGCTTGTCCAATGTTCCCTAAACCAACATGCCTCAAAATCTTCGCATCCTGGAGACCACCTGCCGAGTCTTTAGCTCTTGTCATCCCCATCTTGGGGTAAACCCCTGCTATTCCCCCGCAATCTGGGCTGAATGCATACGAGCTAATTTTGCGGGGTGCATTGGCTCCAGACCAACTCGCCACACTCCACCAGTTAGGAGCCTTGCAAAGGATACTCTAGTTCATCCAGTTACTACTTCAAGACGCCATCCAAGCACAGCTAATGATGATTGGGAATAATCATCTGCCAAGGTATGTTAGACATATGGCTATTGGAATAGAGCTGCACTTTTCCTTGTCCGTCGATACCGCTATTTTCATTGGCAAAAATGTGGCTTGGAAACATGTCAGCTTGGCAATTCATGGGAGGATATAAAATGGGCGTAGTTTCTTGTACATTGACCTCAGTTTTGTGCCAACCTGTTATTTTCGGTTCAAATAAACATATATTTTAAACAATCCGTCTTATCATATTAACCGAGTTCTCGAATGCTGGAGAGATATTTCAATCAGCATGTCAGCAGCCGACTTATCACCCCAACGCGTTCGTACGTCGGGTTCAGCTGAAGAAATCAAGATCAAAGAGACTGAGCATATTGAGTACGAGAGAAATGAGCTTCTAGCTCGCTTTGCCGACCCAGATGAAGGCAAAAGTGAGGAAGAGAAGCAGGAAATTGTACATTCTCTCCTCGCAAACGTCACATATCAAGCCCGTTGACTAATGGTACCATTTAGGACAGGAAGTTAATGTGGAAAGTTGATCTTTGGCTGGTCCCATGGTTATCCCTTCTGTTAGATCCATCAAAATCTTACCAGCAGTGATCAATTCTAAATGGCTCCTAGGTACTTGCTGTCCTTCTTGGATCGTACCAATATCGGAAATGCCAGATTGGCTCATATTGAAGCAGATCTCGGCATGAAAGGTAAATGAGGAATCATAATCTAGTTTCACAAGTGATTGACATATATTTGAAGGAAACAACTACAATATGATATTGACCATTTTCTTCATCTCCTATGCCGTTGCCGAGCCCGTTACCAATGCCCTGCTTAAGCGCCTTACCCCTCGCATATTCTTCACTAGTATTATCTTAATATGGGGCATTATCATGACTTTAATGGGCCTTACAACATCATACCGCGGTCTTCTAGCCGCTCGATTCTTTCTTGGGGCGGCAGAGGCAGGACTTTTTCCAGGTACAATCACTTCACTTTATCAACTATATGTCGGCTAACAGTTTCCCCACACGAACAGGGGTCAACTACTACCTTAGCTGTTGGTATAAGAGTTCAGAAATTGGCGTCCGGAGTGCCATTTTCCTCTCCGCTGCTGCCATTGCCGGCTCTTTTGGAGGTCTACTGGCGGCGGCCATTACAAAGATGGACGGAATTGGCGGTAAACCGGGCTGGGCTTGGATTTTCATCATTGAAGGCCTAGCTACAGTGATCGTTGGTGTCTTATGCTGGTGGATGGTCTTTGATTGGCCTGATACAGCTAAATTCCTAACTCCCGAAGACCGTATCAGGGTACAACGTCGACTTATCTTGGACAGACAAGGATATACGGCCGATGATTTCGACAAACGTTACATCTACGAGGCGCTTAAAGATTGGAAGACATATGGATATACTTGGATTTTCATCGGCTGTACCATTCCTCTTTATGCCTTTTCACTCTTTCTTCCGACCATTATCGCAGCTATGGGCCATTCAGGAACTCGCGCGCAGCTACTGACAGTTCCACCATATGTCTGCGCGGCGGTGCTTACGGTACTCATAGGCTTCTTCGCGGACAAAATGAGGTGGCGAGGGTATTGCAATTTAGCCGCCGCCACTCTGGGTATTGTTGGGTTTGCTTTGTTGTTGGGCTCGTCGCGACCAAACATTCAGTACGCCGGTACTTTCCTGGGAGCAATGGGTATCTACCCAGCCATCCCAAATACCCTTTCATGGGTATCCAACAATACTGAGGGCTCACTGAAGCGAGCTGTAGTGTTGGGTATAGTCGTTGGTTTCGGAAATTTGAATGGGATAGTGTCGTCTAATATCTACCTACCCGCTCAAAAGCCTAGGTACCCGACTGGCCATGGGGTGGTTTTGGCATCACAAATCTTCTTCTTGCTTGGAGGATCCGTTTTCATGCACTTTGCTTTGAGAGCTGAGAACTCTCGGCGGCATAGGGACATGGGTAACAGTGTGGAGAGTGGATTAACGGAAGAGGAGAAACGCATCAAAGGTGATAAACGGCCTGACTTTGTGTATACTCTGTAGCGGAGCTTGGGTTCAAGGACGCCAATTTTGACAGTGGTGGAAATCATATGTCATAGTAGTGTGCTTCATGCATAAGTCAGCCGTGAATTGATCAAGCTCGAACCAGACAGAGTCGCTGCCGATGATTTATAAACAAACATAACATGTATACATGCTTTTAGGCCTCCATTTCATTCGTGGACTAATTGAGCAACTGCTTGGCATGAGAAAATTGAAAGTAACATTGACAAACTGATTGGTCCGGTACTATTCTGACAAGAAGATTGATAATAACGTCAGACACCCGCTGACATGTCTGACCATGCTTTGAAATGAGAAGGCAGAGCAATATAAAACCATCACCAGCTCAGCCATGTAAATCAGAATTAACATTTGGTAACTCACTTAACTTTGTAGCAATTGTTTGCCTTGATTATCCAAATTCATCATACTGAACACACATCAACTTTTTACGATGTCTAAAATTGCAACTGTTGTGGGGGCGACTGGTAACCAAGGAGCGGCTGTTATTGATGCCCTGAAGAAACATGGAGGTTACAAAATCCGCGGACTTACACGACGGCCTGAAAGCGATGCCGCTGCAGCTCTCAAGAAACAAGGCGTAGAAGTCGTCAGGGCAGATGTTAACGACTATGCCTCCCTGGTGTCTGCCTTTGCCGGATCCCATTTCATCTTCGGTGTTACGGATTTTTTGAGCTTTTTGCAACATCTAAAGATGCAGACAAAGCCATGGATACTGAGATACAACAGGGCAAGAATCTGGCAAATGCTGCGGAGGCCACGCCGACTCTTGAGCATTACGTCTGGAGCAATCTTCCAGGAGCATTGGTCAAAAGCGGAGGGAAAATGAAGGTACCGCACTACGACAGCAAAGACATTGTGGCTCAATTTATCCGAACAAAAGATGATCTGCTATCTAAGACAACGTTTATGCTGATTGGATGGTATTCGTTAAACTTTACCTTTCCCTACTTCAGACCAACACTACTGGAGAGTGCTGGGAAATATGTTCTTGTTGGTAATTTTGACCCTTCAAAGATCAATTACCCAACCATTGGATATATCAGGAAGAATCTTGTGCCGTTTGTCGAGGCTATACTAGACAAGCCTGAGATGAAGAAAGGGGCAATGGTGGTGGCGTCAATCGGTACATTCAACATACTCGACATGCTGCGAAAACTTGCACTTGCACGTGGCAAAGAATTCGAATTTATTGAGACTAGTAGTGAAACGTACTACAGGCTGTACCCTCTATGGGCGGAGGAAGGAAGCCTAATGATGCAGTATATGCAGGCGATGGGAGACCAAGCATGGACAGACGCGAAGTATCCGATGGTACTTCCGGATGAGTTGGGCATCGATACTGGTTCAATTGTATCCCTTGATGACTCACTGGACGCGCTGGAAATATAATTTACGTCCAACTCTTATGTCATATAGTTATGGATGCTATCTAGTTGCTGTTTAGTACGGCGATCTTCTTAACAATGCGTTATGTTGTTCTTCGTAACCCGCTTCTTTGATCACATCCTACCTCCATCTGATTTAATCATATTTTTGGTTAAAAAATTGCAATTTCAGTTCTCACATGTATTCGACTCTTCCAACCAACCCATGTACTAACGGCGTTTGAAGATTCTCTAGCTTACAGGCACTGAGAATAGTACGAATTCCCGACCTTGCAGGTACCTGAGGAGCAGCACGTAGGGCCTTGCCAGCCGATACCACCGCATTGGCCGTACAAGGCAGAGCAACCGCCACCTGTAGGTCCGGAGCCAGGTGCCGATGAGGTTGTGCTTCCGGGAGGAGGAGGAGGAGGAGTTCCGGAGCCCCCAGTATTGGAGACGGACTGCTGAGCTGACCCACTGCCGCTCCAACTCTCAACGGCAATGACCTGGTAGTTCATCGTGCCGAGGTGCAAACCAGCTGCTGCCCACGCGTCAAAGTGGTTCTGAATAGTGACGGTACCATTGCTTCGTCCTCCCTGTCGGATGGAGATGTACTGATTGAAGGTCGCCGTGCCTATGATAGAAGGTTCGTTGACACGCTGGTTTTCCCATATAGCATAGGTGCCTCCGTCACTGGTAACTGTGCCCTTCTGCGAGCCACCTGTGCTGATTCCAATGTTGGTCTCCATAACGTAGTACTCAACAAGTGGGTTGGTGGTCCATCCATAGACGGAAAGACTGCCAAGACCACTAGCCACATTGAAAGTGCCGGAATGAGTAATGGGACTGTCACAGTCAACGTATTGATATAACGGATTAGCCTGTGAATCAATGTACGATGTATAGATAAGAAAACAGAAGAAAAATATGTAGTAATGATTAGTCACGTACAGGTTGCTGCCAGGGTTCCAACCAACACCAACGACAAAATCTTGTTGGGTATTCCAATTGAGCGAGAACCCATTAGTCGACGGCGTGAAGTTCACCGTTCCGCCGGTGGTATAATCTTGATTGTAATTGGTGTTGGAGCGGCCGGCTAAGTTACGACGAGAGAGCGGGTGGTCAGGCCCCAGGAAAAAGTTATACTCGCCGCGCTCTTCAACTTTCTTTTCGGCTACCTCCGTAGGAGCGGCGAGGGAGGCCGCGATGACCGAGAGGCCAGCAACGAATCGGGAAAAGGCAACCATGATAGCGAACAGTGAAGCTGCAGTGAAGGGCCAAGTTACTACTGTCGATGAGACGAAGTGATTTACAATGTCAACTCATGAACTTTAAGGGAAGCTTATATACTTATGGCTAAATAGTGAAATGCGTACTCCATGACAAACGGAATGGATGTATTTCCTCTTTCCGTCTTTTTCCAACCTTGCTTTGCTGCTTGCTTGCTCATGTGAGGAAAATGGTAATTCATCCACTATATCAGCCTGAAATCTTCCCATCTCCCTTAATCCGAGCAGATTATACTATTCGGAAGAATTCAGGAGGTGAATTAATAGCCTGTGGACGACGATAACTCCTCTAGCTAATGGGAGATGTATTAAACGGGGTTGGTAAATATCATCCTTTACAGTTTAGTGAAGTAGTGGAGAAATAGCATATTCGAACCCTAGAAAGGCAAGATGCCTGTGTCCATGCTAGCAGAGGTAAGAGCCTAGGTTGAAGCGTGTTGTCAATGGATAAAGTTTATCCATCAGATCCAGCTCTGCTAAACCCTACACAGGGTTGCTCACTACGCCTAATGGGTGTTTATTCAGGTCATGTAATATACACATGCAGATGGTGGGAACACTGGCAGATTAACCTTGGCGCGGGGTAAATTGATTTCTGGAATTCCATTTTTGCCGTGCGGATTAAAATGTAACGATAACTCGGACTCCGGCAACTCAAGCGGGGCGAGATGTCTACGTATATAACCATATACATCAGTTTAGTCGAACAAATCAGAGAGTTAGACAGAGATGGTATTGAAGTGGAATCATACGTGTGAAGTCAGTTCATACCAAGCAAGCCCAACTATCGATTATATGAGCAATGAGCCATGCGCCCCTGACTAGGTTGCGTGGAAGTTACTTCAGATAGAACTATTAGGCATCTTTGCTCCACGATGCAAAGTAATAAAAGAGGGTACATTAACCCAGAAAACGGAAATGGGATCATACAAGATGCACTTTTAAAGCCTTATTGTGAATAGCGACTGGCATTACATGAGCCAATTGAAATGTCAATAACTCCAAAACCGAAAGGGGAAAAGACATTATCCATGATAGTCACGAGAAGTAGGTTCGTAGTTTTAAATGTTATTCAAGTATTTATGCATAACTTAGCCGAAATATAGACTAAGCACAATCGTCAGTTGATTGGAGCAATGGGACCACCAACGTCGTCCGCTTGGCCGGTCAAAAGGGTAACGTAGTTGCAACTAGTGCGATTATTATGAAGTCGGGGGCAATCAGGTGCCATAGAGTTGTAGAGGTAAATAAATGTATGTACAAGCCAAACGAGAGAGATAGGGTGAGGCTGCGCGGACCATATGTTTGTCGTAAAAGTGTTCATTCTAGCATATATAGGACTTAAAACACACATGTCTGTCATAAAGTGCCGGGCTGAGATATTGAACTCGATCAAAAGATGTCAATTGCGCGTGATAAGTTGTTTGATACCGAAGTACCTCTTGTGTAGCAATTACCAAAATGATAGGGTAGTGGCGTGAGGCTGACCGGTAAGTCGCACTGGCAAGATAGGGTTGCAATGTACGGCATTTCACTATGGCTATATCTGTACTCCGTACCCTTGGATCATTGAGATTTAAATGCAATGGAAAGAAGCTCACACGATGCTTCTCAACACTGATCGGATTCTATGCAAAATTAGCATAGTTAAATCTGTTTCAGCATTGGGACGAGATGTCCCGCCACTTATGGTATACGATGTAGTAGCGCTCGAGCCACAATGGAGTCTATAAAACCGATTTGGTTTACAGATGTGTGGAAGAGCTGATCCATATTAAGCGGCATTACTGGGCGACCTCGTCGCTGCCAATTCAATCACTGGTACGTGAGTAAGTGTCTGGGCTTACTGTCAGCCGCGATACTCAAAATGCTCTAACCCCGCTATTTCACCTTTCGGTTTTTCTAAGCGCTGTGGTATTAAGGGCAATTGAAGTATTCCTTTTGGCTGGATCCAATACTAACAAGTCTACGAGTGAAGATGGTTACAATAATGTTGTGTTGGCTTTCTACACCACATGCCAATCTGCTTAATCCATCCATGGATTTTATAGTCACTGAATGGACTACAGAAATTTGAATTCCGGTTCCACGAGGGACGTATGGAATAGATTGTGTAGTACGAAATAAGTTTTCATAGATTTTGTGTTGCGAATATGATCATAGTAGGCTCCTGGCTATAGTAATTTGCTAACCTGCAGCCGAGTTGGTTAGAAGATAGAAGATTCGCCTCTTTGGGACTCCAAAATCCGGCTCAAAATCACATGAGTCGACATTTTCAATGCGTAATACTCGTCCTCAAGGGACAGAGTCCTGGCCTATCACTAAAGGGAGAAAAAAAAATTCAGCTCGGGCCAGGCAAGCTATACATGGCAACCGGCACGCTTTTCTCGCTCTCGTAATTTTTGGCCATCTTAACCAACATTGTCGTCGCGTCCCAGTCAGGCTATCTCGTTTCACTCCCTTCACCAAACCCTAGTGTAAAGGACCGGTGGCTGTATTGCGGGACGAGCGAGTGTCACATGGCTACTTTGTGGGTCGAAACATTCATGAAAGGAATAGCAGCAGCATCGTCAATTGTGGAGTCCTGGAGAAGAGTCGGCCCATATAGCGCACTCAAGACGGCTGCAGCCCTGCAAGCTTAGAATCCCTTATGCCGACACAAGCAGAGGTGACTGTCTTCCGTACATCCTTGATAAGAAGGCTCCCAGTGAACTTGACGTATGAAGGTGTGTTTGTTCCATTCAACTCGGACCGACTGATACCAACAACGTGGTATCTGAGCATCTGAGGAGCGTTGCATGCTCGACATCCATGAGGCATGGGGCCAATGGGCGATAAATCGTAATGTAGCAACGCCTTGGTAGACATACGAGATGTAGTACGGCCGACCTGATCAGGACCTCAATTGATACCGTGTGTATTTCCATTTACACAGTCAAATGCACTGGCAACGCCATTGGTGAATATGCCATCAAACTTCGACCCAAGATGAAAGCTCCGAAGTACATGAGAGGCAAGTTTGTGAAATGCTGAGAGATAGAATGTCGCTATATTATCAATCTACTTATCCATTCAAATATTCCCTTGGGTTAAAAAGTGATTCGGAAGAAAACGGATCGCCATTCTCTCGCTCGCCCGTTTGCAGTCCTGACCCTACATGTGCTGATGCTGACTCTCGTGTCCACCTATTGACCTACGTTGCCCAACGACTGCGCCATAGCTGATGCCCAAGGACAGATATAGGTATACCAAGTCGCGGCTTAAGCAAGAGCCAAATGGTAGAATGATGGAAGCGCTTTATTGTGCCATCTAAATGCTTTCGGGAGAGACCATTACTGCTGGAGATTGTGCTTATTGAAATCGCCTTATCAGAGTTGGCATAAGAGTACTAAGCAAGAAAAATAACCGGTATAACATATAGCTGCTGCTTCATAGCCGAAGGTTTCCAATCTTGAGCGTAACGCCCATAAACATCCCCAGTAGTGGCGATACGGCCACAATTTCGCCTCGAGAAATCTCGTTTCAACTCGTGGGGGTCATCTTTGGGTCCATGAATTAGGAAGAACACACTGTTTCTTAGTTACGGAATCACCATTTGAGGACTTGGGAAGGCGTTATTGAAATGTGGGCGCGCTGGAGGTGATCAGATGATGAGCTGCATTTATTTGGGTGATTGATGTCATATATACAGTTGTTTAGCTGCGTTAGGATTTCACCAACAGATTGGTATCCCTAGATGGGACGACCTTTAGAAGTTCTAAAAATATCGAGAGTTCAGCGAAAGCCACCATGGATCTCTGGGTCCGTGATAGCACCGCAAAGACGGGCCTTTTACGACGGGAATATGCGTCCCACCTACGGAGTACAGTAATGTTTCGTAAGGCGTCAAGCTGAGAAAAATACGCGTGAGTTATTGGCGTGCGTGAGTGTGAGTGGGCGCGTTGCCGGATTCCCGCGAAATATTGGACTATGGATCTCTCCGCAAATAAACCCGGGTTGACTAGGATAGCCACGCGGCTAGCTATATTGCGTTACCACATCGCCCCAAAAGCAATATCCAACGCTATGGATTTTCAAGAAATACGGTATCAGTCCGGGGATTTCTCCCACTCTCGTTGTCATAGGCCTACACGGCCGGGTCTACCTCGGCGGTGCTTCAATGAGCTTGAAGAGAATATGGAATAGTCCATGGATATTTTCTGGATCTTTTGTTGACGGATTAGCATCCCATTCATGTACTTGCTTGCTGGTGTGTTCTTGTACTTAAATCCTGCATCACCCCAGAAGAGTATAAGAGGCTTCATCTCGTGTGTAGAATTAGTAGCTGCTGTAGTTGTCAAGGTTTTATATTAATTCATTTCTCGCTGCTAAATTGGAACGGTGGTGCATTCAATCTACAGTCCACTGTACAATCTCTAGTACAATCTCTCGCAATTCGACATCAGGTGGCCGTAATAAGACAACTCGACTTTTCTGCCTTGGAGCAGAAATATAATTTACGGGATGGCTCCAAGCTGGGTTATACCGGTTGCTTCCCTTAGTTGCATCTGTGGTATTGCATTTATATTTGTTTGGTGGTGGTAAGTAGTTACATATGTGAGCAAATATATGGGTATGTATTGACCTATTAGGTTTCCACGAATGTGGAAAAAGGGTACACATGAGGAGTTCGAGCTTGCTGCCAGAGAACGGGCAGAGCGTGAGCGATACATGCGACAAAGAAACCTCGAAGCAGGCATCACTCCAGAAGAAAAAGAGGCCCCCACGACATCAGCCCAAGAAAAAGAGACTGCTACTGTATCAACACAAGATAAAGATGCGCCTCCTGCACCAACGCAACAAGCCCAGATCCCTTCTGCACCAACCCCAGAATAACGTTACTACAAGCTACGAGCATATAATAGAGGGCTGTCGGTGTTTATAGGGATAAATAATTCGTGATGAGGACGACTTACACAGCGATCAATTACTGCAGGAGACAGGAGTACTCCGAGGCGCCAGAAAGGCAATATATTAATGTTATACAAATCAACCCATCTTACTAAATAACCTACAAAAGCCAGAGTATCAAGTCTTATCTTCCATATGCCCAAATAGTACGCCTATAACCTGCTTCTCCTCCGCTACTTCCCTAGAAGCTCATATCATCAACAGCCCGCGTTCTGCAGCCTGCAAATAGTCATCGCCCTTTAGACCAGATCGAACAACAACGGCCTTTGAGGCCTCATGTATGAAGTGGAAATCATTACCTTGAAGCTATTTACGGTTATTCGACGTCGTAATTGTACCAATTTTAGTACTTGGATACGAGTAGTCAATATGGGGATAAGGTGCCGACTGAGGGGTTGAGAACAGGGAATATGATACCACTTGGAGAAAATAAGCATTCCCCTCACAAGGGCTATAAACGAAAAAGAAATCTTGGGTAGCACATGGGCGTGAGGTATACTTAGCAGACCAGCAGCTGAACGATGTGCTTCGGAGCCCCGCCGAGATTCGCTCTATAATCTAGGATCCGAAAGCGCCCCGTATTGCCGCCATACACTTTCTTAAGGGACGTACCGACACAGATTATCGAAATCACAAGGCAAACATACCGAGGAGGACACCTTACATGATTGGTTACATGGCTAGGTTGAAGAGAACCTGTGAACGACCTGGACTTCTCCGGCGAGACAATCCATGAAACACAGCCCTGTGATATGAATCAGATAATGGATGCGAATATGGTGTTATTCACTGAATATGCTCTTGATAGACAAACTTTGCTACTGATTCACTGAAAGCACTGGCAAACATTTTAATTCTGGCCGGCTCTCTTAAGTCATCCATATCATTGATGTTCATTATAATTGGTCTAATAGGAAGACTTCTTTCATTTCCAAGAGGATCAAAGCTTTCAGCTTTTGTGACTTGAATCCCACTTTTTCAGTTGTACATGTATCCGACAAAGTTGAAATGAGTGTTGACACGTAGGGCGTGAACTCTTAATATTGAGACTGCTATAGTACGCGGAAGAGATACAATGTATCTACTCCTCATCGTAGTACAAGAATTCATGCGTAGCTACTTTATTTCCCTGTGAATCGAACCTCTGAGGAAAAACCGTATATAGGCCATCATCATCTCTGGCCTCGTAATCAAGGTTGTTGCTAGCTTGAATGAGCACATCCAGCCCATAATTTTCCTTGAGCCAGTGTGCAACCATGTCTACCCCAGCAAATGCACCCGAACCGGTCCAGATGTTTCCGTCAACAATCCACTTCTTCTCCCTAGTCCAGTTGACCTTGGGCCAACGCTTACGCACCCAATCGTATTCGACGTTGTTAACTGTTGCCTTTTTGCCGTCTAAAACACCTGTTGATGCCGCGACACTAGCTCCCGTGCATGTTGTCCACAACATCTTATTGGCTTCTACATGTTTGCGGATGAGCTCAGCATGCTTCGGATGTAGTTCAAATTTGCTGAGGTACGGCCCAGGGACAAGGAGAATGTCAAGTTCGGGGCATTCCTCGACGGTTGTTGTAGGCATGATTACCATCTGGCTCGACCCAAGGAGGACTGGATCTCTAGTGACACCAATGTAGTGGAAAACAAATTGGGGTGCGCGAGATATAATCTTTTCATCAATCGGTCCATATTGTTTGACGGCTTGGAAAGCGGACTTGTTGGCGGAGGAGAGGAGATCGGCGGGACCTGCGCTATCCACAATCTGAAAGGCATAGGCAAGGATGCCTACATGAGTGACAGCCATATTGAAGAGAGCTTTCAGCCAATCGATGGAAGGTAAGTTAAATAGATTGACTTATACCAATAGCAAGAAAGTAAAAGATGGTTAGAATGTAAGTGTTGCGTGCTCAACGCTACAAGATGAGTTATCGCATCTTTAAATAGGCATTAGCCATAACGAATCAAAATTAAATATGGAGAAGAGTTGCAAAGTATGAGTAAAATCCCGCGCGAGATATCATACGACAGCTTCTCAGCCAGTCATACATTGCTGTTAGGGGTTCTATCCAAATGTTTGCTCTGTATATCCGCTTTGTCGCGGATGTAGCGAGAGAGTTGTATTCTTAACATAAGAGAAACCTGTGATTAAGATAATCGTGGAGCAACGATTACAAAGATATGGAGCGGGCTCCAGTACTACAACATGGAATTTGAGATCCTTCGATGATTTTTATGTATGAATGAACTTGGCATCAAATTGAGGCGTTAGGAGATTTCAGTTTGCTGGTGGCCTCTTGCCAAGCTAGTCATTCTCATGACTGGCAATATAAGTCTTCCATACGGCGCTTATTGCGCGGCAAGCTATTGTTCACTTAGTTGCTTAACGCTGAAAGGAAGTAAGATAGTCTCGTAAAATTGATTGTATCCGGCCTTGAATTAATGAAGAACCCCTCCCAATTCAATGCTGCTGCTCATTATGCAAATGGTCGAACTTTTTTTTTTCGGAGACGGTCGGATGCCGCCACATATCTGCAGCATCATCCTTTTAACTTTAAAAAAAGCTTATGAAACTATTGATAACAAGAGACTGCCATTGTTTAATATTTCAGGATGAACCACGTTGTCCTTAGCATTTCATACACACTGTGGCGTCACTGCGCCTCCACCGCTGGTTTCACAGCCTCATCGCAGTCTATACAGCGTAGCTTGCCAAGCCAGTAGCAAAAACCTTGAAGGTCAAATCTCCTCTTTGTTGTAGCATTTTTGATGGCATTTCAAGGCAGATGATGACATCGTCCGTAAGCTGGCTATTGCCAGTAACTACGGTATTCATAAGGAGGCCTCACGAACCCATCATTCTATCATCATGATGACTACTCTTTGTGGGATTTCCACACAACATGAAGGTATTGAAACAGATATGTTGAAATACATATTTGAGGCAAAGCAACAACTGTTGCGGCCATCAACAATTACATCAGGAGCTTCGTAAAACGGCATTATCACCGTATACGCGACACAAATCGGAACAATCAAATCTCGCCTACAGAAAAGGGTCCAGCTGTACACCCAAAATCTTCTATCACGAGTAATTCTTGTTACAGCTAGAATTCAGGATGCTAAACGTACTTCAAATGGCAAATGATTCACAGAGCTCGTCGAGGACCGTCGACGAGAACACAAGGTCCAACGGCGAACGCTTACACGAAAAATCCAGGTCTTTAGAAGGCATTCAGCAGCCTGAAGACTCTATTCTTCGACCAAACCCGGGAGAAGAATACCTATTCGATGTTGAAAACAATCCATTTGCTTTCTCCCCAGGTCAATTGGGCAAGCTTATAAATCCAAAAAGCGTTGCCGCTTTTGTCGCTTTAGGGGGACTTCTTGGGCTAGAGAAAGGTCTATGGACCAATTGTCGTGCTGGCCTTGGTATTGATGAACATCATATTGTTCAATCAATCACATTCGAGCAAGCAACAACGGCTCACCTATCACCTGAGCTGCTCAAAGAGAGCGAACAAGCTGGGAACCATCCCTTGGTTTGCTCCAACGATAAACCAAGCAGTAGCTTCGCTGATAGGAAACGAGTCTTCGGCGAAAATCGGTTGCCAGAACGAAAATCGAAATCAGTTCTCAGGCTGGCGTGGATTGCTTTGCATGACCATGTACTGATACTGCTCAGCGTTGCAGCGATTGTCTCGCTTGCCCTTGGATTATATCAGACATTTGGACAAACCGAACATGAAGGTGCCAAGGTTGAGTGGGTTGAAGGCGTGGCGATCATTGTTGCAATCTCAATCGTTGTGATTGTCGGCGCGCTGAATGACTGGCAGAAAGAACGCCAATTCCGAAAGCTCAACATGAAGAAAGAGGATCGCTTTGTTAAAGTAGTCCGTTCAGGCAGCCCTATGGCCGTGTCTGTTTATGATGTAGTTGTCGGCGATATTATGCTTCTGGAACCAGGCGATATTATTCCGGTTGATGGGGTCTTTGTTCAAGGCCATGGTCTGAGTTGTGATGAGTCTTCAGTCACGGGGGAGTCTGATTTGGCCAAAAAGGCCCCAGCGGACGATGTACAGCAGGCACTTCTCAACGAAGAAGGATCAGAGCTGAAAAGGCTGGATCCATTTATCATCTCTGGAGCCAGAGTCTTGGACGGTGTAGGATCTTTCCTCGTTACTTCCGTTGGGCAGAACTCCAGTCACGGTCGGACCATGATGTCACTGTCGGAGGATCCTGGGCCTACGCCCTTGCAACAAAAACTGAATGTTCTGGCTGGTAAGCACTGCTTGGTTCCATACGATTAATTACAGCCTCAGATATTTGAGCATTAGGAGGCTAATGAGTATATCCTCTAGGTTACATCGCAAAACTTGGAGGCGGGGCGGGGTGCTTGTTATTCACCGTCCTTTTTATCGAGTTTCTGGTCAGACTGCCTGGAAACGGTGGGTCTCCAGAAGAGAAAGCGCAAGATTTCCTGCATATTCTTGTCATGGCCATCACCATTATTGTCGTTGCTGTCCCTGAAGGCCTCCCACTGGCGGTGACACTGTCCCTGGCGTTCGCTACCAAGCGCATGACAAGAGAAAATAATCTCGTTCGCCACCTTCAATCATGCGAAACGATGGGGAATGCAACTGTTATATGCTCAGATAAAACGGGCACCCTAACGGAAAACGCCATGACCGTGGTCACCGGTGCACTAGGCCGCGAGCCACTGCTATTTGGTGGTAAGAATCTGCAATATGGACTTAATGGTAGTGCGCTTCCTATACAGCATTCTCAAATGAAGTCTGAAGGACCAGCCAGCGCATCGTCGGCACATGTGGAGATGCAGCAACATGAACAGATTTCCGCAGACCAATTGTCCTCAAAGCTCAGCACAGAGGTTCAAAATCTACTGAAGACCGCTCTTGCAGTAAACACTACTGCCTTTGAGAGTGAAGAGAACGGCAGGACGGTATTTGTGGGAACTAAAACAGAGACAGCTCTCCTTGATTGGGCTCGTCGATATTTTGGTCTTGGGCCAGCCTCTTTGGAACGTGCCAACAGCTCCCTAGAGCAGCTGTTCCCATTTAAATCGGAGCACAAATGCATGGGAGCGGTAATCAAGCTGTCTCAATCGGATATTTGCAAAGGCGAAGCAAAGTATCGATTGTTTGTGAAGGGGGCACCGGAAGTTGTCCTAGCACAGTGTAGCACCTCGCTATTCGACGTATCGAAATGTATATCACAGGTGCCGATGTCGGAATACCAGAAAGATACTATCAGACATATCATATATGGCTTTACGACGCAATCATTACGAACTTTGGCTCTCTCATATGTCGACTTCCAGGAGTGGCCCCCACATTGGCTCCAAGCAGACGACAGCTCAACGAGTTCTAACGATATTGAGCTTCCCAATCTTCTTGAAGATATGACCTGGATCGGCGTTGTGGGGATTCGAGATCCTGTTAGACAAGGAGTTCCTGCTGCGGTCGAAGCTTGCCGAAGAGCATCAGTGTCAGTCAAGATGGTGACCGGTGACAATATTGAGACAGCAAGAGCAGTCGGGCGAGAATGTGGTATCTTGAAAACTTCATCTGGAGGAGAAGGCTTGGTGATGGAAGGGCAAGACTTTCGCCGACTACCTGATAAAGAAAAAGAAGAGGTTGCCAAAGATATCTGTATTTTGGCCAGGTCCAGCCCGGAAGATAAACGCATCCTCGTCAAAACTCTACAGAGCCTCGGTGAGATTGTCGCAGTGACAGGGGATGGTACGAATGATGCGCCGGCTCTGAAGGCTGCTGATGTGGGCTTTTCCATGGGCTTATCTGGCACAGAAGTCGCTAAAGAGGCATCTGATATTATCTTGATGGATGATAACTTCACGTCTATTGTTAAGGCACTTGGTTGGGGACGGGCCGTGAACGACTCCGTGAAGAAATTTTTGCAGTTCCAACTTACTGTCAACATCACAGCAGTCATCATAACATTTGTTACGGCTGTATCCGATAATAACGAAACTGCAGTGCTCAACGCAGTACAACTGCTGTGGGTTAATCTCATTATGGACACATTTGCGGCGCTTGCGCTTGCGACAGATCCGCCAACAGGAAGCGTACTTCAACGTAAACCAGAGCCGCGGACAGCTTCTCTTATTAGCTTCATCATGTGGAAGATGATCATCGGCCAATCCATCTACCAGCTGATTGTTTGCTTCGTACTATGGTTTGCCGGATCTAACCTCGATTACCCAGAGTCCCAGTTAAGAACTCTTATTTTCAACGTGTTTGTCTTTATGCAAATCTTCAAGCTCATAAACAGCCGTCGCATCGATAACAAGCTGAACATCTTCGAGGGTTTGCACCACAATTGGCTGTTCATGGTGATGATGTCGATTATGGTCGGTGGGCAATTAATTATTATTTATGTTGGTGGTGAGGCGTTTGTCGTCGTTCGGCTGACTGGTGAGCAATGGGCCATCTCTATTGGCTTAGGTGTTGGCTCAATTCCTGTGGGTATTCTCATTCGCTTACTTCCCGATGAAGCCTTACGAAAGTTTTGTCAAAAGATTTTGAAAAGAATCAGCCGCAAGTAGTTATATTCCCTAGTTATCATTTTCACTACTCTACTGGCGTTGGTTTCATTCTCAAAGTACTGAGCAGGCCATCGATTACGGTATTGCGACATTGCTCACATATATAGAGCCTCGTTTGGTTGTTGTATTGAGTTCTGAGATATTTAAGTGTAACTTGGTATGTTTTTCGAGACGGCTGAGCGTGCATGCTGAATAAATGATTCGACCATTTTCTCCAATTCAGATGGAACAACAGATTGTATGTGTAGTTTTCTCTTCATCGACTGGAAATATGACAGCGTTGTGGTTAACAGATCTAAATCTTCGCTCGTAGTTGGTGCCTCTGGATTACACGTGATATGGTTGAAGACCACGAAAAACGAGGTAAAAGGATAATAAAGGAGTGTCCTAAGGATGCGAAATTAGTTTACCATTAGCAGTGGTGAAACAAGCGTTCTCACCAGAAAATTCCTCTATATACATGGTGTTTACTCGAAAGGTGTGGAAGAAGGGACAGAGCCTCCCGCGAGGACTCGAGGCGGAGAGTAGCATATTGGACATCTTCTGGTAATGTTAAGACGAGGATATGTAAATACTTGAATCTCATGAGTCGGATCGCAAGAGACATTCCACGCAGCTGTTCTTCACTAGCATGGTCAGCTTCCAGTCCCCGAGCTTCTGATAAGATCTATACAATGTAAGCTGGGAATCTGAGAGTTCGATACAAAGCTGAGGCATACCTGTCTTGTTGACACGTCCCAATCATCCAGACACGATACTAAGCCCTCCCTACCACCGTATTGAGCACCATTAATCGGGATATCAAGGATTAAACCAATTAATCTTGCCAATTTGATATTTTGAGTTAAGAAGTGGGCGCCAAATGTTGACGAATAAGGCTCCATATGAGCATTGTTGAGCTGCCCATGTCGGGGGCGAAATTTTAAGAGATGCTGGAAGTTAGGCAAGGGTACGTTTTCATATAGTTTACTTAATAATAATATTAGGTAACTGTAATAAACTAGTATTTATATATTAGTATAGATAATATTTTCCTAAGGGATAAACCTTAGAGTAGTTTTATAGTTTATATTAGTAAAGTAATTAGGTTAATAATAAATAATTTTATTATTAATTAGTAATATAAATAAAAGTAAATATTTATATTTTAATTTAATTATATTATAAATATTATAATAATAATTAACTACTTAAGTATTTTAATAAGTAAAATAAAATAAACTTATATATTAATTATATATTTAAATTATTAATTAAAAGTTAGT